>LGRX02003805.1:0-40503 GCA_001247695.2 Cymbomonas tetramitiformis | reverse complement strand
CTTCGGGGGGCTACAACTCCCTCCCGGTTCCCCATAGGACATGACGACGACCGTCCAGGTCACAACAACTCCCTCCCTGTTCCCTAGACACGACGACGACCTTCGGGGCTGCTACAACTCCCTCCCCCGTTCCCCATAGGACACGACGACGACCTTCGAGTGGACAACCACTCCCTCCCTGTTCCCCCCTAGGACACGACGACGACCTTAGAGGGGGCAACAACTCCCTCCCTGTTCCCCCCTAGGACACGACGACCTTCGAGGGGATAACCCTTGTCGTCCCCTAGTTTGGAAGACCTCAAGGCAGGGATATGGGAGCGCCGTGCATTCACCTCAACAACACCTGCGTTCGCGGGGGGGCGAACGGTTGGTCCAGAATGAGGTAGCAGCCTGTGGGAAGCATGCGCGGAGTCCACAGGATCAGAGGTTGTCGTATCAGCCACTTGCCACCGAAGCAGCAGGCGGGCAATAGTCTCGGCAGGGATGACTGCGGCAGCTTCGGTGGGTGACGGACCGCTGTAGGCGATGGTCTGCCATGTGTTGTATGGTATCTTGAATAACGTTCGTCCGTAGGACATCATTTCCTGTGGCGAACGAGGGGCGCACACCATCACTCAAGCAGCGGCTAGAGCCGATTTAGCCCCTGTGTGCAGACCTTCACCCAGGGCTGGAGGGGGGGCTTGACTTCTGAGAGAGGTGGAGAGAGTCCTTGGAGTGGTGGAGAGGGTTCTTCGACTGCCGATGGAGGGCTGGAGGGCTGAGGAGGATAGGCAAACGACAGAGAGGGATAAGTGAGGCTTCCACGTCAGCAGACTCTCGAAACATCACCTCCACAGTTCCACCAAAGCCTGGCAAGGCCAGCGACTCCCGATTCGCCACTCCAGGGAATTCATCAAATTCCTCGTAAACCAAACCTGCGCCGGCACGATATCCAAAGGGTGAGGTATTGGCGCCGTCGAGCGACAGCAATCTGCGTTTAAAAGTTATTACGCAGCGGTGCCTGCCGAGCGACCTCCGAGCATCGTACAAGCGATATGACACCCTTTCACAGCGTGCAGCTCCTGGGCGAGTCTGCTCGCCGCTTTCGCCCGCTCTTCTAGAAATTTGAAGATCGCTGCCGGGTAGGCCGTGCGCCAAAATTACGAGTTGCCCAACGGGACGGGTGCCAGAAGGCTCACCGACATTCTGGACCGAGTACACGCATAGGCAGCCGAAGAGGAAGCCCAGGCCGAGCCGAAATTTGTTCAAGGTTCGAGGCTTCTCTTGGCCATACTTCTGCGCCGCACAGAGAACTGAATTATGGCAGGTACTGGCATTGGCACAGGTTTCAACATCAGGTGCGCAGTGAGGGGTTTAGCGGCGGTATGCAACTGGTGGGCTCAAAGCTGTGAAATCGATCCGTTGCAGCGGTCAGGCCTCCGCGACCACTCGTTGAAAGTCAAGTGAGATCGTGCACATGGAGCCCTTTGCGTCCCAACAGAGTGCAGCATCCACACGGTCGTCGAGACCTGAGCAGTACTCTTGGGAAACCTGCAGCAATAATGTACGTTGGAAGAGGAATCGATCGTGCCATGCCAGAGTGAGGCTTACCTCAATAGCTTCGGGAATGGACCGTTGACGCCTGCCAACAATACATGAATACAGACCGCGCCAGTAACTGTCGTGTATGTGAAATTCGGTAGCCTAGTTCCATGGGTTGGTCGCATGCGCTGCAATAGACGTAGCAGCAGCAAGAACATAAAATACGAAGCGCACCCTGTTTCTCGGTAGATATTGTGCCACAAGTGAGCAAAATACCAGCAATTCAAAGCACGGTGCATACCTGAGAGTGTTATAGTAAAGCGGAGCATAGTGTTGAGGAATTGGACGTCGCTGTCCCCCTAAAGGGCGTTGGGTGGTGGCAGAAAAACCCATCAGAAGTGCTGCAGGTTGACATCAAGCGTTCAGTGACAACACAGGTAAGTGACTGCCGATAATTTTCACTCAAGCAGACCTCCCCAGACATACGAAAAGTAATAGCGTTTTATCGTAGGACGCCTTCAGTTCACGAAGGGTAAGAGCGACGACAGTCACGTCCGTCAGACACTTTCAAACACATGGAGTTATTTGATGGTCAACAACTTGCTACTTTCAGATTCTAGGAAATGTCTGAAAAAGTAATATCCAAGAATAGTTTTTGTCACATACACATAAGCTGACCTGTTTGAGTGTAACCGCCACGACGTGAGTGTGCTTTCAGGGATTGCCGATCCGTATACATTTTGAACACGTCTCACGCATGCGTGTCAACCAGCGTGTTCACCAGCGTCACAGAATTCGCCAACACTGTAAGCACCTCAGTTATTCGGCATTATCCCGTACATTCGTTGATCACACCTGGATATCGCCGAGTGAACACAAACGAAGCGACGACGTCAACATAAATCCATGCTTTTTCGGTGACTGACGTTTGATTCCTGACTAAAGGCTTACACGCCTCCGAACCAAGCATACAAATTATCGATGTCAAACAGCGTAAGCGTTGTAAGCGTGCGGCGAATGATATTTCTCGTACACTTGAATGTCGAAGGAAGGGGATAGTTGCGCGATGTCTTTCGTTTGTCTTCGTTCAGACATTTCAACTTTCACTTTACTTCGCAGATGCCGTTCAACGAACCTCGAACGTTCTCTTTCTGTGACGTTGCAGTGACCATCTCTCCCCCCCCGGCCCGAACGACCGCGCCTCCCCCCGCACACGCGATGGGGTTACAAAAACACGAACAGTTCACTCGACTGCAACTTCGGAACTTGAATTTCAGGCAATTATTTCTAAGGGTAATACTACAGACGCTGGATTTCAGCCTGGTATGACACAATTCCCAGATTGTCATCTCGCGATATCGAACCTGAGTCCTGACCATTTCCAGGATTATTAAAACATATCATCTATTTATCTTCCATCGATAGCGATATCGCGGATACGATTGCCGTTGGCGTTGACTCGCTCAAGGATAAAGAGCTGCGCACCAACATTCACTGCTCATAATTTTCTCAACGGTCCTTCGCTTCGCCTCATGGGCGGAACGATGTCGTGCCTGCTGTGTTATGCGCAGGGATTTCGGAAGTGTTTGACTGCTTTTATTTTTCAGTTTGTTTATGCATATGTGCCGACTCACGATACTCGTTTTGTGCAGCTTGTGTCGCAGGTTTTCCGATGGCGAAGAGGGGCGCGCTTTCTTGAGGTGTGGAAGTCTAGGGCAACCGAGCTTGGGATCACACCCAACCACATCGGACCCACCTTGTTCGCACGTTTTATTCAACTCACTTTGAATATGCATACAAAGTTTGAGCAGCATCGGGTTGGGATAAGCTATGGACTGATTTTGTTTTTGGGTTTATGGCGTCTTCTTCGCGACCTCTTGGGGTGTGGAAGTCAAGGTTGGGCATGCCAACCTTGCTTGGGTTCGAACCCAACCACGTCAAAGGCATCCCATTTGCATATATTCATATATTTGTCTTCAATATTCATGCAAAGTTTTAGGATCATTGAGTTAGGATAAGCCTTAGGCAGATTTATCTTTGTGGGTTATGGCGCATTGTTTCCTTCTTGAGATGTGGAAGTCAAAGTTGGCGTTTACCAACTTCGCTTGGAATCAAACCCAACCACGTCGGTATCGTACTATTATCTTTTATGTAACTTCAATAGGTATCCATATTTGCGTTTAAGAACTTTAGGTCATGTCATAGGCTGATTTTGCTTATGGGTTCATGGCGAACCCAAAGCCAATAAATCTGCCTTAGAAATCAATTGCTCGTTTCGCGCACAAGTCACTTGAAGCCTTGAGCTTTAGGTAACTCAAAAAATTATTTGTTGGCAGTATTTGTGCCAAGTTTCGTGCGCTAGAACGCACGGGAAGCCCTCGGCTGATTGGCATCTTTGGGTTTAGGTTCGTTCGAACCCAAACCCAATAAATCTGCCTTAGAAATAAATTGCTCGTTTCGCGCACAAGTAACTTGAAGCCTTGAGCTTCATGTAACTTGAAGGTACATACGTTGGAAGTATTTATCTTCTTCGTGACTCTGGACTTGGGAAGGACGTTAAGGAACCATCTGGCAATCTTTTTCTGTGTTGGCCTCCAGTCAAAGGCTGGTTGAGTATCACAAGGTGCACCGTCTATAGCTATGATAACAACATCCGAAAAGTCATCCTTATAGCATCCACCACCTGGAAGAACGTAGGGGTCATCACCCGTCCAATAGCCATGTGGGATAAATGGAATAGTGTTATGCGGGAATCTGAAAACAAGTTTAAAGCCTTTATCGAACCATCTTTTTTGGTTTTTGGGAGACAGCGGAAGAATCCATGTTCCTGAAAATCCAGAGACGGTGTTGGCCGCTTTATGCCCCATTAGGCCCATTTCCAAGGTAGTCATAACCGCCGAAGATTTGCCCTTATCTTTCCCATCAAAGGGGGGATTTCCATAAACGATTCTGCCAATGCCTGTTATCGGGTCCACGTAGGCATCCCAAGCGAGACCATCAAAGCCAATTTTCCCATGATGGCAGAAGGGCCTGAGGGCTTTTTTTATTCTTGTGGTGGGTATGCATCTTCTCGAGTGAATTCTAGGGTGGGCATTTAGTGGGTTGGAGAAAAGTTCACAACCGTTTTTGTCAAGGTTTCTGTCATCCACCAAAATATCTAAGAGGCTTCTTCTGATTGCGTAGTAGTTTTTAGGATCTCTCGATTCAAACTTACATGCATTGAGTGCTTCGTGAATATCGTGTGCCCTATTCGAGTACTCCGCAAGTGAGCATGATACTGCTTTGTTGGAAAGGCGGTGCCAGGCCAAAAGTTTCCAAAACTCTTTCTTTTGGACATGTTGGAGTTCGGGATATTTGATGGAAACACCGAAATGCTTCCGGTATAATTATATTGTTGATCAGACAATATAATTATATCGGGCAACAACCTCCCGACGAGATCCAGACGGGACTTGAACCTGCGCGCTCAAGGTGCAAGCCCAACACATAGCGCCCTACGCCTTAGCGCATCTGATGTCATGGCGCTACGGCGTAGGGCGCTATGTGTTGGGCTTGCACCTTGAGCGCGCAGGTTCAAGTCCCGTCTGGATCTCGTCGGGAGGTTGTTGCCCGATATAATTATATTGTCTGATCAACAATATAATTATACTGGAAGCATTTCGGTGTTTCCATCATAACTCTAGAACTGCGGAGGCGGCACTGTGGGGGCGGTCGAGTGCACTCACCGACAATCGCGCTATCGGGGGCGCCAAAATAAATATCCTGTCCGACATCGAGGGCCAGCAGCTGCCGAAATGGTGCCGTGCCTCCAAAGAACTAGAGTTATGATGGAAACACCGAAATGCTTCCGGTATAATTATATTGTTGATCAGACAATATAATTATATGAATCGGGCAACAACCTCCCGACGAGATCCGGACTTGAACCTGCGCGCTCAAGGTGCAAGCCCAACACATAGCGCCCTACGCCTTAGCGCTATGTCATCAGATCTGATGAAAGGCGTAGGGCGCTATGTGTTGGACTTGCACCTTGAGCGCGCAAGTTCAAGTCCCGTCTGGATCTCGTCGGGAGGTTGTTGCCCGATATGATTATATTGTCTGATCAACAATATAATTATACTGGAAGCATTTCGGTGTTTCCATTAATATTTAATTGTTCCCGTGACATGGTCCACTTCGGGTTTAGCGGTCACAGCGATGGTATTCTTTTTTGAACTTGATGGTCGGTACATGCTAGCTTCCGGGAGAGCGTGTAAGTATAATTCCTCATTCATTTCCTGTCTTAGGTCAGCAAGTGGAAAAAGTTTCGATGGCTGTGTTTTGATGTATGTGGTACCTTTTCCAGGGTTTAGTAGTTTGGGCTTTTCTGAGATTTCTTCAGCTGTCCCAGGGGTATTCCCAGGAGTAAACTATTATCCTCTATTATCTTGAGGAATCATATCATATATTCAGATGTACTATTTAACATAAACCCAGACAGCAAGAGTTATCATTTTCTGCTGTCCAAGTCTGAGAGACCAACTCTGTTGCCTCTCTTTATTCTCTCCTCTGAGCTCACAGATTATTTTCCCCAACTGTTCGCTCAGGCAATGTCACATCCACTCACTAATTTCCCTAATAGTTCGCTACTCTTATTCTCATCGAAATCAGACCCCCCTACTATGGGTGTCTCAGCAGGTACGTCGTGCCTCCTGGCACAACTCTCCCCCCGTTAGGAGTGGACTTTCCCCTGAAACCACGACTAAAGCATAATCACACATACAATAGCGTACAGGGGTCTCGTGATTCCTCTGCTCATCAGCGTAGCAGAAGGGCTTCACCAAGGATCACGCTGCCAACGCTCATCCCGGATTCACCCAACCGCACACAACCGATATCTAAGGCAGGTCTTCAGTCTTCGTCTTCTCCTTCGAAACTCTGCTTGCCGTAGATCGGTTGCACTCGGTCCAAGGGTTATGACCGTAACATCGTTTACTTTCCTGCGCCTCCAAAAGTCAAGTGCTGGAAAAGATGCCGCAGTAGACCCTTTGGAACTGGATACACTGCGTGTGACTTCTGCATCCCCTTCCGATGACCACTCGGTCCCAGTTGTGCAGTATCAGGGTGAACTCCTGTTGCACGTCGATGCGAACAAGGAGTCGCTGCAGAGCATTGCAGTAAGGGTTCGGGCGGAGGCGAGCTCGTCCATATACACGTAGGTTTCATGTTGTAACAAACGCCGGCTTCTCATGGTACCGCGCCGGGTTTGTTCAGCTGGTGACACGCATGACAGTGGTGACAGTATGACAGGCTTTGCGAAGATGACCATCTGTGAGATGCAGACTTGTCAGAGAAGATATTGTCAATATCAGGTTACATCTGGAAAATGGCGAGGCGATCCGGGATCGTTCTTTTCGTGATCCGGAACGGGATCGATCCCGGGAGGGAAGTTTCTTACGGGATCGATCCTGGAACGCCCCGGGTACGGGAACGATCCTGGAACGCTCCAGGTACGGGAACGATCCTGGAACGCTCCAGGTACGGGAACGATCCTGGAACGCTCCAAGTACTGGAACGATCCTGAATCGATGGGGGGACACTCATGATAAGTCCAAGGGTCGATTCAAGCATTCAAGGCAAGTACCATGAACCGCACATTAAAAAAAAGGTAGACTTTCACAAGGCTAGAAAGCAGGAGGCAAATTCAAAAAGAAAAAAAATCAACAAATCCACATAAATAGATACACCTTTGAGTACACAAGCTACTTCATTTGCATATGTTCATACGGTCTCCACTAAGATGGTATCACTGGCTATTATACTCTTCTTCTTTCTCATCTATACTTCCCACTCCTATAGCGTTTTGGTGTTGGGGTATTTTTGTCTAAGTTGCAAGCCACTTGGTTGGTTGCGCAAGCTTCACACGCGATTGTGTCGTATTCCATCTTTTAACTTGGGTAAACATTCTTGAATACTCCTTGCTGAAGGTGTTTGGCACCTCTGTCTGCACATGCGATAGTGCCACAGTGAGTAGCAGTTGAAAAGAACTTATGCGCAAAAAACAACAAAGGGTAAATAAGTACTTACCACAGCTTGTGACTTCGTGCATGAGTTCTCATTTATTTCATACTCGACGGCCTAGTCTTTCAAGCTTGGGCCACTGGCCATCTGGCTTCTAGAGTTTTCTTTCCCTTTTCTTCTATTGCTCGTGCTGATTTTTTTTGTCTTATTATCCGCATTTTTTTCTTTTTGGGAAGGTGATGCTTGCTTGTTGGTCTCCGAGTAGCGCACGTCCATGTTTTGAGTGGCCATCCTGAGGAACGAATCGTGGTAAAGCTCAACACACATAAGCTGACATGCTGAGCTCAACTGAGAAGCAAAGCAAAGCAAACAGCAAAGTTGGGCAAAGCTGAGTCGAGTTGAGCAGAGCTTAGTCGAGTTGAGCTAAGTTGAGCTAAGTTGAGCTAAGTTGAGCTTAGTTGACACGCTGACAGGAGCAAAGCTGACACGCTGAGCTGATATAAGCTAACAAGCTAAACTAAGCGGAGCTGACAAACCGAGTTGAGCTGACACACAGTTACAGGTACGGGATAATACAACATAGACTGGAATATGTGTGTATATGTGTGTGCCTGTCGTGTTATTCCTATGCTAGGATACGCGTGTACCTCTCTGTGCGTGTGCTATGCCTGTGGTAGGATATATGTGTATCTCTATACCACTGTTATGCCTGTGATAGGATATGTGTGTTTTTTTTTCAAAAGCTAAGCTAAGCTAAGCTCAAAAGCTAAGCTCAACTCAGGCGTTGAGTTTGGCGCTAAGTGCTGAGCTAAGATAAGCTGAGCTGAGTTGTTTTCACTCATAGAGTTGAGGTGAGTTGAGTTGAGTTGAGTTGAGCTGAGTTGAGCTTAGCTGACACGCTGACGTGAGCGAAACTGACACGCTTAGCTGATATGAGCTCAAAAGCTAAGCTCAACTCAGGCGTTGAGTTTGGCGCTAAGTGCTGAGCTAAGATAAGCTGAGCTGAGTTGTTTTCACTCATAGAGTTGAGGTGAGTTGAGTTGAGTTGAGCTGAGTTGAGCTTAGCTGACACGCTGACGTGAGCGAAACTGACACGCTTAGCTGATATGAGCTCAAAAGCTAAGCTCAACTCAGGCGTTGAGTTTGGCGCTAAGTGCTGAGCTAAGATAAGCTGAGCTGAGTTGTTTTCACTCATAGAGTTGAGGTGAGTTGAGTTGAGTTGAGTTGAGTTGAGCTTAGCTGACACGCTGACGTGAGCGAAACTGACACGCTTAGCTGATATGAGCTCAAAAGCTAAGCTCAACTTTGGCGTTGAGTTTGGCGCTAAGTGCTGAGCTAAGATAAGGTGAGTTGAGTTGAGTTGAGTGAATGCGTAATAGAGTGAGTAATGAATTTTTAGTGAGTGGTCCGGAGTGTGGGTTGTGAGGTTATGAGAGCGAATACAATTACCTTAATGCACGTTCGTTCTTCACAGTCCCGCTCCTTTGAAGTTTCTGCCTTACCATACCCAACACCCAATGCTGTGTGAGAATGGCTTGGTTCCAAAACCTCAAAGAACATAGTGAAAAATAACATGCTTATCTTGATCTTATGTAAGACCAGAAAGTGCGCAGTACCATACCATACTTTTATAGTAATCACACATATCCTAAAAGATCTAAAACACGGGAGCACATATGTGGAAAATTATTTTTGCATCAAAATATTACACCTCTTTGTGGCGCAACGGGAGACAAGTGGTCACAGACACAAGAGTGTCAGACCTACTCAAACCCAAGATGCCATACATCACAACAAGGCCAATACCTTGTTGCTCGCGGATTAAGGGCGCTCCAAACAAACCCGCAGACCAAGGGTGCAGGCGCCTTCTTCTACAAGAGTAGAAAGCGTGACCACAATGGTTCCTTCAATGGCGCAATCACCAATGTGTGGCCAAGGGAGTTCGTTTTTGCAACGCCACAAAGGAGGTGTAATATTTTGATACCTATGCTAAATAAAATATTTCTCATAGGGTTGCAGGATTTGCACCGACCAAATAAGATATGCAAATAGCTTATGTGAAAACCGAGCTTACAGTTGATATTCGTTATAGAATACTAAAAGTCAATAGCTAAAATAAGTCTATACATTAAAACAAAACAGTTTGATAAAAAGAAAATAAAGAAAATAAAAAATAAACCACCACTCTAAGTGGGGAAGGATTACCTAACTATTACCCAGCAGTTCAATCGCAATGGTTCCACCGCGAGCTGCGAGCTGGTTCAAGGCACAAAGGATTGCACAATAACAGTGTCCTCCCCACTAAATCGCATATTTAGACTGAGGAACTCTAGGTTCTACCTACAGTGAAGGCAAGGAGCGATGTTGCTGTCCTAGGCACAGCAGTTCAATCGCAATGGTTACCTGGCACGATATATCATTTAAGTAATATATCAGGTATACGAGGCATATACCTGTGTTGACTATGCAAGGCCATCCCTCATCGAGTCGTTGAACAAGTGAAAAGCTCCCTGCCGTCACTATCCCGACACACACCCGACTCTCTTAATTAAAAGAAAGACTAAACCAAGTGCGATGCAATAAAAAGCTCAAACAAGGACAAGAGCATACCTTAAATTGGCTGGGTTGGGTTTCACCCCAGGGCGTGCCGAAGGCTAACGCACTCCCAGCCTCATTTGAGCGAACTGTCTATCTAAAACAAAGTTCGCATCGTCGGACCTTAAAAACTACAAGCACCTATATCACGATACTCGCAATTTATGCAAGTGCAAATCGCGCTACAAGTTGCACTGCTACTAACTGTAGTAGCAATGACTGCAAAAGACATGCTACGGAAAGCATGGAGACATACCTTAGATTCCCAGTGTTTCCACACCACCAGAGCCCAAAAGCAATTGGGGTGGTAACTGGGATCGGTGCGTCGGATATTTATATCCCGCCTCCTCGCCAAGAGCCATGGGGCGGTTGTCATGCAATTTTGAGTTGCGACACTTGGAACCTAGACTGGGCCTTTTCAGAAGCTAAAAAGGCCCAGTTTTTCACGATCCAGTAAAAACAAGCAAACAGGCACACACACTTGTAAAATTCTATCGAAGAATTCAATTTGAAAGCACATTTTTCCAACTAGCTAGCCTAAAGGCAGATAACGCACACAAAACAAGTACTTAAAAATCACTTAATCATCACGTAACGTGGGAGCTCCTAGCCCCACATCAAATGTCGCGCGTCCCTATACCAACTCACCTGCCCTTCAAGATATCACTATGATTCAAGGTGCGCAGGTTGATCCAGCTTTCCGATCTTACTAAAAGGTTGTGAGCGCACCTGGCGGGAATGATGTCCGCTCATTCCGTGTGTGACCAACTGCTTCCAACCATTTTCGAAAACGTGCTCATGGACTTCATCTGCGAACACTGTAAGTGAATTACGAAAGGAAAATAGGTGCGCAGGCAGGATCTACTCTCAAAATCTCGCACGAAAATTATGGGGTAAATCATAGTTTTGGGCAAGCGACAAAGTGCGTGGGTGTGTGGGTTACGTAAACACCAAACGCATCTTGCTTGCGGCGACCACGCTATGACCAACCACCTGCGGAAAATATACGGTACGCGAAAATATCAGAAACTATTTTATACTAGCAACACAATACAATCAAATTATCTAGGCTGATCTAATCAGAGTTTGCAGTATGGTTTTCGGCTCACGTGCTTTCAAAATTCGGAGACGCACGTAAGACTAAATGGGAAGTCAAGAGCTCACGATACTGTGTCCATGCGCCATGGCGCGCCAGTGACATTTCTGCTGACATCTGATGTCATTGACATTTCTGATGTCATCGATTACTGGAACGCGAAGAAACGGTGCAGTGCGTTCGGGATTTCCGATGACGGTTTACGATCCAAAGCGAAACGAGAACGCGGATCGCGGATCATCACCATCGTTATGAGCACGCTCTCAGGCGATGCATGAACGGGGATCGTGACGTGTCGTCTTTGTTACACGAGCGCTCCGCAACGGGGGGGAACGGGGAACAGTCGATTACGCATTCAGAACTGAACGCCGAATTCCAGATGTACTGAGGAATGATACGATGACGACGGCGGTGACTCCTTTGCCACTGACGTGTCAGTCAGAATGTGTTAAGCGGTAACAGTATTAAAGCTGGCACGGAATAATGACTTTCCATTGGCCAGATGAAGATTCGAGGGCTAGAACCCGTTACAGTTTTGGGAAATGTGACAGAGCATTGAGAGATAAGTGACCTCTGACCGAAGGTCAGACCAGTGGACTCATTATTGTTTTGCCTTCGCAAGTACTAGGTGGCTGTTCGCGTGCCAGTGCTAGATTGCTAAGACAGTTCTGCTCACAGCTTTTGTACACAATAATTCGTATTTTGTGATATTATAATATCAATTTTGACGGATACATTTTACTGCTGTTTTCATACTTTTTCAAAACAATAATGTCCTGCGCGGAGCGGCTTTTTATTTCAGTGTTAATCCAGAAGTAAAGGCCCTTTGGCGAGAACTCGACAGCAGTTGCAAGAGCGGATTCGGAAGTCAGGCGACTCCAGGGGCACCCACGGTGCACTGGCGGACCCTTTTTCTTCCCTGAACTTGGTGGTACTTGCACTGAAAGAGCTACCAGCTACGGCGGCGACGGATCAGCTTTGAATTCACTAGTCATGAGCGGCCTCCTTCTACCCGGTGATATGCTCAGCACCTTGTTCTGCAGTGAATCCAGGGGCACCCCTGGTGCACTGGCCTAACTGCTGACAGGTGTTCTTCAGTTTTGAGCTAATCAGCACGGCATGAGCTTGGGCGGCGGCGGCGACAGAGCCAATCAGCAGTGAATGTACACCTGGATGAGCACTTCTCAGTGGTTCCTTCAGCTGGCCACCTTGTTTGAGGTGAATCCAGGGGCACCCCTGGTGCACTGGCTTAACTGAAAAGCAAGTGTGTGTCACCTGGGAGCTAATCAGCAGCGGCATCTGCCTGGACTTACCGGCTAAGAGTGGATCAACAGCTAATGTGCACCTTGATGAACTACCTTCCAGTGGGTTCTCCAGCTGGCCACCTTGTCTGAAGTGAATCCAGGGACACCCCTGGTGTACTGGCCTAGCTGAAAGGCAGGTGTGCTTGGCATAGGAGCTAATTAGCGGCGACATCTGCTTTTACTTACCAGCAAAGAAGTGGATCAGCAGTGAGTCACTGCTCTATGTCTGGAACTGCAACTTACGGTTTCTTGGGCAGCTCCACCTTGTCTGACGGTTAATCCAGGGACACCCCTGGTGTACTGGCCTAAGCCTGAAGCAGGGAAAAGCTTGCCAGAGGACTGGCAGCAGCATCAGCCCTGAAGGCGACAACTGAGTGGTCTTTTAAGCGATATTCCCTGGTGTGACACAGTTACCTGGTGGATTCAGAGTTAATTACTTTACCAGCCTGGAGTGCTGCTTACTACTGGAGTGACCTTCTAGTGCTTTATCATAATGTGTTGGAGAATTCTTCTATCTTTTCTACGGTATTGGTCAGCCGGTGAGGCCCTCATATCACCGGTCACCTTCTGAATTAGCAGTGGTGCTGCGAATCCAGGGGTGCTCAGCACACTGGCTTAGCTCCCAACTCTGCCAGCGACCTTGTACTTGCTTACTGGACTGGGGAGTGAGCTTCCATGCCAGCTATGGTGCCCTTGATTAGCAGTGGTGTTGTGAATCCAGGAGTGCTCAGCACACTGGCCTAGCTCACACCGCTGCGTATCAGTGCTATTCTTGGTGCCGTGGAGTTGCCCTCATTTTCACTGTGCTCCTGATGAACTCTGGCCCAGCTAATCCAGAAGTGCTCAGCACACTGGCCCAGCTTTAACTCTTCCTTGCGCAGATATTCTGCATCTGCTGTGGATTCAGAGCGCTGAAGCACAGTGCTGGACCTTTAAGCGTTCGCTGGCCGCACGCGTTTCGTTCTTTCGCTTGTTCAGCAAGGTGAATCCAGGAGCACTTAGTGCACTGGCCTAAGCCAGTCTGAATCAAGCCTCCAGTCTACTGGTGAACGAGCTTTGCGCTGAGAGAGGGGACTCTTCCTTGGTCCCATTGGCTGAGCATTAACACAGTACTTTACCACGGAGGGCGAGGCAGAGCCAAGCGCTGCCTCTGTCCAGTCCAGAGAACGTGAGGCACGACGGCTGGCGCGAGAGCGGGTCAGTCAGGACCTTGACACGGAATATATGAGCGCAGAGGGGTCGGGCTCAGAAACCACTCCCTCCGCACCGCCATCACCAGCAGCAACAGCGCTCGCAGCAACAGCACTCGCAGCAGCAGTAGCAGCCTCAGCGCCTGCAAACCAGTTTCTCTTTGCGCTTGACGACGTAGACGAGATGGATTACTATGACAGGGATAGCCACTCACTTGACAAGGAAGATGACAAACTCCAGTACACTGGTGGTAAGAATGAGGATAGAGCGCTCTTCATCAGGCGTTTCGTGGACATGGTAGCAAAAGTGCAGCGGGCTTTTGAGGCCAAGAAGCGTAGGCACACGAAGTCAGCATCTTTCCATGCGCTCAGTCAGCAGCAGAAGAAGGCCTTCGCTGAGTCCAGGCCAGACTTCAGATCATTGTGGGATAGTATACCCTCGTTTCTAGCAGGGGACGACCATTCTACCTCAGTCGCTTATGACTGGTGGTGTGCTGCCTACCTGAAGGATGGCGTCATGGCCTCACACGCTTGTCATGTCCTGAAGGATCTCACCATGAGAGACGCCTACCAGGGGTCTGTGCGTTGTGCGCAGCCTCCTTTTCATGAGCTGGCGCCAGGATCAACCTGGGCAGTTTGTAAGGTGTTCGAGGATGGTGATGAGGATGGCGAGGAGTCTGATGAGTGGGCAGGCGAGGGAACCTCCACGAAGGGTCTCACGGGGCCAGATGGCACTGAAGATTCTCACTACTTTTGGGCCTTGAGGGCTTTCGTTGCAGAGCTCGAAGCTAAATTCTTGATGAAGGGCACCAAAGAGAAGGAGGATCTCTTGATCGCCAAGCCGCAGACCAACGAGCAGGACGGCCTCGCCTACGTGAAGAGCTGTCGTCGCAGGGAGGCAGCACTCAACACCGGCAAGAGGGTGGAGGACTCCGTCGTCAGGCAGGACATCGAGGAGTGCATCAAGGGCCTGCGCATCAAAGAATACCGAGATCGCGTGTCCGAGCAGCTGCGTGTCAGCCATCCTGCCCCCAACAAGGTCACATGGGAGGACCTGGAGGTGATCGTGGAGGTGCAGGACAAGTTGAAGAACGATGCGGAGGCTTGGGCCCTTACACTGCAGCAGGAGCTGGTTCGCAGGCTCAACTGCGTGTACTCCTGCTACGAGGCCAGGCAGCTGGGGCTTGACCTGGCTGCACTAGTGGCAGCCATGAGGCGCTCGGGTTCTGCCTCTAAGACTGGGGACAGACGCAGGGATCCCAAGAAGAAGGAGCAAGCACAGCATGGTGGCGACGACGCCAAGAAGCCGGTGAGGGAAGCGAACAATGCTGAACGTCAGAAGCCTTCTTACAGCAAGGTGCCACCACCTGATGCTTCAAAGAAGTTCCAGTGTGATTGGTGCTTCACGCGCCTGCCCCACTCTCCAGAGCGCTGCTACACGGGGTGTCGTGAAGCCCGGGTGCCGCCCAACTTTCATAAGGACAGGCAGAACTCCAAGTGGCCGGACGAGGTCAAGAATGCCCAGATGCGTGCCTACAACATCGCACACCGCTTTGATAAGCATAAGATGGGGATCACCACCAAGGAGTGGCTTAAGCTCCCTGAGGCCAAGCAGAAGCAGCCGCTGCAACAGCAGCAGCAGCAGCAGCAGCAGCAAGTGGCTGCCAGTGCCGAGGTTAAAGAGAAACTCGCCGCAGAATTGACAGGTCTCCAGGCAGGGTTACCTCCAAAGGATGACAAGGGCTCCGATGCACAGGCCCGGTCAGAGGTCAGTGATGCGGAGACTGAGTACGACTCCCACTTCACCCAACAGGCTGAATACGAGGAGAATGAGCAGGACTGCCCTGCTGGGGGTGAGTTGGAAGGTGGTCATGGTGTTGACATCGGTCACGCACCGAGTCTCCAGGCTAGCGCCGCTGTCGCCTTGGGCAGCACTCAGCAGATGCGGGGCTTCCAGGTCAAGACACCGGAGGAGTTCGACAGGGCCGCTCAGGTGCCTAGAGCCATTCCTCCCAACGTACTCAGTAGGAAGTTCCACCTGTTGGCATCCAATCTTCGCAGCGCCGTGCGCGCTTGCTCGCAGATTGCGGCCATCCTGATATCCCAGCACGCCATTGACCTCCCGAAGGACATCGAGAATCTCTTGGCGCTGGAGGAGCTCATGGTGGCTACTATCCCGAGATCCTTGTGGGAGGACCTAGAACGCTCTAGATCCTCCCACAAGGATCACTTTTTCAATAATTTATTTAGGCGCCCCACGAGCTTTCTACAAGTCAACACCAAGGAATACTTTCCACATGGGACCTATACTAAGTAGTATGGTGCGTGGTTTGACGAGAATCCATCATATATACTCCTAGCTAATGCATTTATAGCATGCCCCAACCAAATTTTGAACTGCTACGCCTTTTAAAGCTTCAAAAGCGGGGTGTATCTTCCATAATTTTTTGCCAATCGTATATCGATCCTTTGCCACCATAGACGTGATATATCTCAAGGTATGCATGTTTATTAATCATGTTTGGGTCAAAATACGACTTGGATAATGTATATTGGACACATCACACGAACGCGGTCACATGGGTAAGATATACACATTCCTTAAGTATGGGGATAATTTCGCATTTTGGGCGTGAGTCTTGGTCCATTTTAAGCTTTAAGGTTAGATCTTTGCCTTGGTGAGCACTTCAGTACTTTAATATGACTTCAAAGTCTCCTTGGGATTTTTTGGGGATTTTTTTAACGGTTAGAACTACCGCTAGAGGTTCTAGAATACGATTTTCAGACCCTGATAATGTTGGAAATGTTGAATTTCGACGGTACTGCACCATGGCATGCGCATATGCGGCGATTAATCCGGCTGATATGATATCAAAGGGCTTACAAAATTAGTTTTGGTCATATTCTCGAGGGTTAACAACATACGCACCAACCCGAGCTCGTGTAGCAAGGCCTAGAGTTGTCGGTACCCTAGATCCTTGTGGTAGGATCTAGCATTTTGATTAAATTTCTGTGAAAGCACCCACCCAAACCACGCTAAGATTAAAGGTCAAACCATCGACATTTCAAGCAAAGTAATGTTATAGATAATTCAAAAGGTTCATAAATATTGCCCCAAAGCATATGCCGGGTCACTATATACGACACACAAGGTCGCCATGCCCATTTGCGCTAGATTCTTGTGGGAGGATCTGGATTAAGGATAGTAGCCAATGGGCAACGGTCCGAAGGATGCAACCGAGCAACCCACCGAGGTCAACGAGCATGAGCTGGGGAACATGCACGCCACAGTGACGCAGGAGGTGCCATTGGATGAGATGCCCGACCGACGGTGTGGTCGACAGCGCTGCCGCTCAATGTGCAGCCGCTGCCTGCGTGGATGACTTGGGGGTGGTTGACTTCAGCGACCATGGACATGTACGAGCTGGCACCATCAAGACCTTCGCCTACGACGCACTGAGGGCGAAGATGACGCAGCACCTGACCGACGAGCAGGTGTTATCGATGGCTCAGGTGCAGCCCATCTGCAAGTTGCGGAATGCCACCCTGTATGAGGGGCTGGCGTTGGTGTCATCTGGTGGTGAGCTTATGCTATACCGGGCGATCCTCATGGACACCGGCGCCAACTGCAACATAATCTCCATCGCTGTTGTAAGGCGGCTGGGCCTCGCGGTTTATGAGGCCAGCACCGGCGCCAAGGTCACCAGGTGTGACAACAGCCCCACGAAGTTCACCCATTACTGCTACGTGGACGTCATACTGGCTGCGGGCACGCCGCATATGACGCTTCACCGGCTGTACGCCTTCGTGACCTTCGAGGCCGAGAACTCTTGGGACCTGCTGATAGGCACCGGGCCGTTGAAGAATTCCCTGATGATCGACATCAAGCTTGGAAGTTGCGTGGCCGTGTCGCATGCGCCGACGATTTTGGGCATGGATGCTCAGGTGGTTCTTCCGCTGGTCGACATGACAACACCCAAGCATCCTCACCAGCCCAGGAGGATGGACCCAGTGGTGTGTTTGCAGTCGGAGATCTTTGGGCAGGAGACGGAGTGCGAATGGCTAGGGCGCCCACCCCTGAGCACGAGGGAGGAGAGGTTTGCTGCCTCTGGGATCCGGTCTGAGCACATCCATGACGGCTACGAGTCATCGGTGGGATCACCACTGCCTTCGTCAGGGCCATCTGCTGCGCCCCCTAGACCCCGAGTCGCCACACGCGCAGAGATCGAGGCGAGGTCTCGCGTTCACACATGTTCGCTTGAAGGAGGTCGAAGGAGCCACCTGGCGTTACTGGCGCCCGCCGAACGGACAGTGTCGGAGCGCATGCTTGCACAACTTTACGCAGCACCAAACCCCTGGGTGGGTGGACGCGCGAAGTGGGTCACCGATGGCCAGGTGGCTGGGGTTCGTCCGTCTCTGGACGTTCGTCTTGACCACAACTGGGCGGATCAGAGACTGTACCTGGACCGGCACCATGTTGCGCGTCTTTGCCGCATCCTTCAGGATCTTCCCGAGGACATGCCAGCCAAACCTTCCCAGGAGCATGTCTGCGTGGAGTTCGTCCGTTGTCTCGAGCAGAAGTGGGTGATGGTGGACCAGCTGATGCCCCCTAACTGGCTGTATGTGGACCAGAAGTTGGATCACGATGAGGATGAGAACCGCTGGGTGCTCAAGGGGAGCTATATGACACACGTGCCATCCCCTGCCAACAAGCAAGACGTTGTCAAGCCCAGGGAGCAAGGCAGAACGTTCGACAGCCTCAACTCAATCCAGCGACTGCAGCACACGCTCCAGGAGTTGTTCACGTACCCCAGCGGTGAGGTCGATGGCACCCTCATGTGGGATCTGAAGGAGCGTGTCCTCTGTGTACAACCGAGCGCAGCCACGCAGCACCTCGAGCTGATGCGCTGCACACTGGATCATGCACGCGTGTACAACAGTGAGGAGTTGCTGAACGAGCTCCAGCTCCCTCATTGGTACGAGAGCACTGGTGTCTGGATGTACCAGCTGCTCAGGAACCTTTGCCCGGTGGACATAGAGTCCCTCTCGATTGGCATCCAATCGCAGTACAATCTATATGGCAGCGGAGCGCCGCCTCTGGAGCTCATCTCCCTGGGTTCGAGCACCAAGTACTATCCGGTGGGAGATGGTCTTGGGGGAACTGGTAGGGTGTTCTCCCAGAATGCCGCTGCTCAGGAGTACGTGCGCCTGGGGGAAATGAGGAAAATGCTCAAGGCAGCCAACACCAGGCAGCAGGGCCGTGATGCACTCGATGCAGATGCGGAGCGTAGGCCGCCACCGCCCAACAACATGGTCAACTTCAGGCTCACGAAGCGAGCCCCTGCGCAGCCACCTGCTCCTGCCGCAGGCGCAGGACCATCCCGGGCTGTCGCAGGGCCATCTCGAGCCAGGTCCAGCAGCCATTCGCCACCTCGCTCGTCGCACATTGCACGACCATCTCAAGCTGTCGCGGGGCCGTCTCGGGCCAGGTCCAGTGACCATTCGCCACCGCGCTTAGCGCACATCGCGTACTGCCGTACTCCGTCGCCTTCGTCCAGCAGCCATGGGACCGAGGACTTGGTGTCGTCAGATCCTGACAGCAGCCCTCCTCGCGGGAGGTCGCCCTCTGCATCGCCCGCCTGGACCAATATTGGCTCGTGGGCGGACTCAATCCGTGTCCCGCGTGATGCCCCATCAATTTCTTCGGGGGGCCCACCTCCTACGCCTCCGAGTCCGCCGCGGGCAGGTCGCCTGCCTCGGGCCCCTGGGAGGGTGCCTCCATCTCCAGCAGAGTCAGATTGGGACGCTACACGAATGGCCACCGCATCCGTTAGTTCAGTGTGCCAATTTCTGTCCGTGGAGGAGGTGAAAGCCTTGAAGGATCGCCGCAACCTCACTGTCTTTATGATACGGTTTGGCATAACGTTCTATGACCGGTGCAGAAGCCAGCGCGTCATGTACCAGCTTGGCGTGTGCAACAAGGAGCGGGGTCTCAGGCTGCGGAGACATCGGGGCATCACCAGCAAAGTTGAGAAGAAGCATAACAAGACCATCGCGTGCGGGAACAATGGCTGGCGTCTCCCTCTTGGGGGACAGACTACGTCTTCCAGCCTCCTGGAGGCCATGATTTCAGCCTGGGCTGATCTGTCGCACCGTGACTCAGGGCACAGGTTGCCGGGGGGTCATGCGAGGAACGTCGCGTGCTCGCTGTGTCGCTACGTGGAGATTGGGGCGGCACACGTGCTGCGCTGCATGGCGCACCCAAATGCCACACCCGTGTACTACATCTTCCTGGAGGACGAGCGGTGTCTTCCTTGGCACGCTGAGTTCACGAATGAGTATTTCGAGCAGGACGACCGGAAGTTCACATGCCTGCAGTGGGGAACCAGGGAATCGGCCGCGCCGTGGTTGCTGCCAGCCCTGGGGGCCTTGGAGGCGCTGCGTCTTCCGCCGCCGCCGCCGCCGCCGCCCGCCCGTCAGGCTTACGTGGCCGAGAGATCCGAACACGTGGATACGGCCTTGCGGAGGAATGTGTACGAGGTTCGCGACCCCCCTTCACGTCATCAGCCGGGCGCGGGCGGTGCTGCGCGCTCGTCTGCCCCTTCTGTCAATCGCCATGGGAATGCTACCCATGTCGTCCATGCACCGAGGACGTCCAGGATGCCGGCCGGTCTTACCTCGCAATGTCCTCCTTCTCCAGCTGCTTCGATATGCAGCGAAGAGACGCAGGCGTTCGAACGCCATACGGACGAACAACGTGAGGCGCAGCGACAGACGCATTTTCAGCAGGGCTCCCCGGGCACAGCGGGCGGGTGGCCCTGGTGAACGACCAACGCTGTGGCCGTGGGCCGCCTGCACGGGCGGTCCACTTGAGGCCAGGTGTCCTGCGAGCGTGTATCTCGTTTGCAGGCAGTGCAGTGGTTTGGTGGTGGCTGGGACGCGGTCCCATTCCCATGGTCGCCGTATGGGCGATGTGGGAGGCAATAGCTTGGCACTTGTCGTGGTGCCCCTTTCAAGTTTGGTGGAGGCGCTTCGTGGCCTCATTTTTGAGCCAACTGCCCGTATGGTGGTCGGCTGCTCGACGTTATCCCCTTCGTGCATCTTACGACGTCTGGGTCTTGTGGGCTCTCGCCTACGTTTGGTAGGTTGGGCTGCTTATCGTACTACACGACCAACGTGCGGCGGAGTCCCTTGCCACCATTCAGCAATGGACCCGTGAGTGCCACGCGCAACACGGGACGGATTCGCACGTCCCGCCTGCTACGCGCACGTTCTCCGCCCTCACCCTGGCTGGGCAGAGCGACGACGAGGACTACAAGACCGTCTTCAGCGAGCTCCGCGACCAGCTCTACGACATGAAGAAGGAGATCAAGGCGCTCCACAACCGTCTCGACGACACGAAAGGCTACACGCCCCGCAACGACAAGAAGAACGCCATTGGACGCGGTGGACACGGTGACGGCGTCCGCTTCGCAGCGAAGCCCCTCCCTGAGCACGGCAACTTCCCGCAGAACTTCCGTGGAAAGTCTTCGGGTAAGGTGGCTATCCACAAGCCCACCGGTACGTTCGTCCCGTTGTGCCGGCACCCGACATGCTCCGCCACGGCGGAGAAGCATTGGCATCGCGACTGCCCGAACGGCGGGCCACGCGGGCATGTTGGGGCACACGGTTTCAACATTGCGGACAGCGAGAACGACATGCTCGCCGTGATGTTCCAAAACGCCGTGGACGAAGACGACGCCGTCCGTTTCGACGCCGTCTGCTGCATTGCAGACGGCAAACCTGATCTCTACGACACCGCCTCCGCGTTCTCCTTCGCTGTCGCCGAGGAGCGGGTGCCCGACACCATCGACGAGTACCTGGGGTACCGCCAGCCCGCTGACACCCACCTCGGGGTTTGCGCGGTTGGTGGTGCTACGAACATCCACAGCTTCAAGATTCACGAAGAAGTCCGTGCCGACACTCTGGACGCGCCACCGCCGCCGGCACCGCCCTCCGCTCCGCAGTCGGTGGTGTCCGACGAGGGGATGTACCCCATCAGCGCGCTACACGCGCACGAGCCGCACGCGACCTTCATGGACAAGTTCGCGTTCAACTTGAACATCGCGGGAACGGAGCCGACACTTGCAATGCACCACATGGGCCCCGTCGCGCCCGTGGACTCCGTCTCCGTAGCGACAGACGACTCCGAGGATGGGGACGAGTGTATTCCACCACCGAGACGGCCCTTGGGGTGCGGCAAACCGCCGATGGGTTTCGGATTCTCTGCCCTCACGTCCCTCGCAGTCTGCCTGTTGTTTGTTGTTTGTGCAACTGCCGCGCCTTTGCGTGATTGCTCCGCGCCAGCATCTTCAACAACAGGGCGCACCGGCGACGAGGTCGGTGGTGCTGGTGTGCTGACGCCCGCAGCCGTTCCGCCGGATCTCTACTACCAGCCGGCAGGCTGGTACGGCAGCTGGTACCGTACTACGTACGGGTACGGGTGGACATGGCTCCCGGGCCCCCCGCAGCCGCCTGAGGCAGCCCCAATTATTGCTGCGCCGCCCTCACCGGGTGGTGCACCGCCATCGCCGGACTACGAACCACCCGCCTGGGGCGGTGGAACCGGGGATGCACTTTCTTCTTCAATTCAACACCGGGACGGGCCGGTTGCGCCCGGTGAAACTGCCTGCGGCGACATCGACACATCTCCAATCGTCTCAGTTTGCTCTACGAATGATTTCACAGGCAGTGGTACCAGCTCTCCTGGGCCCTGTGACAGTGGCACCGGCTCTCCCGGGCGCTTTCAAAGTGGCTAGAGTTGCAATTGAGATTAGCCTGCCTACAGACTGTTATGCTGTTGGTTCAGGTTGCCCCAAGATGGGCTTAGTTTAGGGCTTTAACTGTATCCGTATTCTGCACTATGCCTCGCTAACTGCTAGTTTCGGGGGTTACCCTGCCAGAAAGGACAGGTTCCCCTGTAGGATGCTTATTTCCACCGAAGCTGAGTAGGTGTTTGTTTCAGTTCCGTGACCACCTAGTTTGCCAGTCACCACCCTAGGTGGTGTGCTGGAAGTGACGCCCCGACTGTCATTCCTATAGTTAGGGTGTATGACTGTCACCGGTCCCGGAACCCTAGACCCCGAACATATAACGGGAAGACTCGGTATTCTGTTTATCTTATCTATTCTGATTACCACACTCGTATGAATATACAGTCAAGCTGATATATTCAGCACCTGCTTCCGTCTCGTGTCCGTGACATCCTAGCACTGTACTGTACTACTACAGTACAGTAGTACAGTCATTGTTTACTGTCTGGGTTTTCCTCACGGGGAAGCTGATTTCCCCCCCACTGTATGGGGGCCTGCTTCTCCCTGTTTCACCCCTCGCCGTGTGTGTGACATGTGACACCCAGTTAGCCGTGACACCGATCCGTGACCTGCCAGTTAGCCTGCTAGTTAGCCTAACTTATCAGTTTTATGTTATCACCGTTCCGAGCACCCGGCCCTGCGTGTTTTCTGTGCTTTACTGCCAATATATTTACCCGTTACAAATATATTACCAGATCATTCTTCCTATAAGGTTATCGGTCCCGTACCGCGCTAGTGGTGCTCACTACATTCAGCTCGCTTCGGCCTCATCGCCGATTCTAAGTCCGTTCTTACCGTTCTTATCCGTCAACGGCGTGAAGACATCTCCGTTACCGTCTTTGCCCGTTCGAGTACTCCGCCTACCGTTTGTGATTGGTGGTTTACTTTACCGTTCAAATCCGTTCTAATCCGTTAAACTTTTACCGTAATTCTGGCATCCTACTTCGTTCCAGGCATGTCTCCCCAACGTCCTTCAACACTCTGGCCAGCAGCGCCTCTGCTGCCGAGTAACTGGTTTACCGTACGACGTTTTTGACGTCACCACCGTTTTCCTCGTCGAATTTTACCCTAATTTGACCCCTACATCGTCCGATTCCGTTAATTTTGCGAAAAGTTACGTTATCGCCATCGACCCAAACGTCCACTCAACTTTCTGACCAGCAGCACCCCTTCTGGAGTGAATACGAGTTACCGTACGACGTTTTTGACTTGACCTCCGTCTTCCTCGTCAAATTTCACCCCAATTTGACTTCTCCATCGCTTGATTTGGTTAATTTTTCGAGGAATCACCTTTCACCCACGAAACCCTATCGACGCGCCTTCCAGATTTTGCAGCCGCAGAGATCATGGCCTCGCTACGCCAGCGTGCGCGCATGGCCGCAGTTCGGTATGCACTGGACTTGCTTCGACGACAACATCTTCCCTTTGATTGTGGTCTGGTGGTGCCTGGTGGTGCTTACACACCAAGCACCAAGCTCGAGTCCATCGCGTTCGCCATCAACAACGAGTGCTTTGACTCCTTCGACTTCGTCCCTCCACTCCCTTCGCCCTCGCCTTGCACCCCACCTCTTCACCATCTAGTGGTGTGTGGTGATGTTGCCACGCCCACTTCGCCCCTCTCCATCATCCCTTTCGAGTTCCTCCCCATGACCTCGATCACGTTCCCTCACCGCATTTTCCACCTTCCACCTCCCTATCCCCTCTTCAGCGACGCATTCGCTCTGGTGGTGCCAGGCCGCTTTTGGCTTTGGCACCGCGTGGGCATTGGGTGATTCGTCGTTTTCATGGCGCTCGAGGACTTCTGCAATCGAGAACTCCGCCGCCGCCATTCCGCAATCACGTCGCGGCTTGTAGATGCTTGCCCTATGTACTAGGAATTTAGGCAACGCCCCATGCACGGATGTGCTTCTAGTTGGGTTGAGAAAGGCCCCTTAGGCCTAAACATTCTAGTAACTTGGGTTAGGATTTAGGGTTTGCTTGCTTCCGGATGTCCACTCACACCTTCGGGGTGAGGTGGTGTCACGGGGAAGCTGAATTCCCCCCCACTGTATGGGGGCCTGCTTCTCCCTGTTTCACCCCTCGCCGTGTGTGTGACATGTGACACCCAGTTAGCCGTGACACCGATCCGTGACCTGCCCGTTAGCCTGCTAGTTAGCCTAACTTATCAGTTTTATGTTATCACCGTTCCGAGCACCCGGCCCTGCGTGTTTTCTGTGCTTTACTGCCAATATATTTACCCGTTACAAATATATTACCAGATCATTCTTCCTATAATTTCCGAGAGCATAAAGCCTCGACCAGACACTGTTTATGAGATTATCAGTTTGATTCCTAGCGAGCTTAGCCGGACAGCGTATCTGTCTTCCTCGCATTAATTTCTGTTGGCTCGAGTTTGAGAGTTGGGGTGAAAAGGCGTCAAGAGGCGGGGGTTGTGAGTGTTGGCGGAGAGGCGACGCTGGAGTGGTGCCTTGTTGCTTCGCCTTACTTTCCGCTCTTTTTCTCGCCATTCCTACCCAACGGGAGCGGATCGGACAAGGTGACTGGGCGGTCATCCGATTTACGGGGAATCCGCAGGATCAACAGTATCACTGTTGATCGCCGACTTTCCTTCCGTCATCAGTGATGACTACACTTGCGCGAAAAATTATTCAAAAATTCGATTTTTAAAATTTTCTAGAAAATTTTAAAAAATTTTGACCCCCCCTTTTTGGGCCCTTAACACTGTAGAGGCCGAATTAATTGATTTTACAGTGTTAAGGACCCATTTTGGCGTTTTGATTTGATTCTGATTATGTCCGATTGACAACCTTGCTCATGCATGCTCATGATGATACTAGCTACTACCCGTAGGGCCCGCATTCGGTATGAGGGTGAATGCTCTTATCGGTTGGCCATTGCATGATCCAAAACTAACAGCTCCACGGCCTGCTGATGTTTTTTCCGACGTTGGTGGCAGACACGCTTTCATTAGTGCTTTGCCACCCCTGCTTCCACGCTTTGTGGAATGCTTCCTGCCTTAGCAGACTGTCATGTATGAGGGGAACAGACTCGAGTAGATCGTTCCGAAGGCGTTGCCTTACTCATCGACGTAAATGTTTTATTATTATTATCTAACTTTTAGATCTGTTTTGCTAAAATATAAAATGGTTGATTTATTTTACCTTAAAAATTACAAAATTTTTAGTTTTTTAAAAATTTTAAAAAACTTTAAATAATTTTAAACCCCCCAACTAATTAATTTTAAAAATATGACATCTGTAGTGATGACCGTCATTTAGGAGACGGATCGTCCGATCTCACTCCTCGGATCGCGGAAATGGAGAATCGCGAAGTGGCGGTTCACCTCCAGCTTCGAAGTCCAAGTGTCGCAGAGTGTCGCTCTTAAGTCGGAAATTGGTGAAAATACTTCACTTTTCCTACCTGCTGACGATTGCTGCGTCTTTCTTCTTCGTTTCCTAACGCAATTTTTCTTCCCTGCCCGCCCACCCTTAAAAATGGGTTCTCCAACTCAGGCTCCGATCTGACGCTGGAGTGCTGCCTTGCTGCTTCGCCTTACTTTCCGCTCTTTTTCTCGCCATTCCTACCCAACGGGAGCGGATCGGACAAGGTGACTGGGCGGTCATCCGATTTACGGGGAATCCGCAGGATCAACAGTATCACTGTTGAACTGCTGGATGTCCGCACAACTGGTGTGGGGAACTAGAGCTCTACTGAACTCACCAACACAACTGCGCAAATTTGTCTCTCCTCTTGTCTCTTCAAATCAAGTCAAGTAGTTTTTGACGTCTAAACGGCTCCTTGATTGTGTATAACTGTTTATTGTAGACAACATATCACTCCATGTCGCACCGGTTGCCGAAAACTTCTGTTATGACTCCCTTCCTCGTTCGGGTATGCGTTTGGATAGCACTCACAGCATCGCTCGGATTCGCAGACGATGAAGCAGATAATCAAGCCTGGGCGCAAGCACCACCTGAGACAGGCGACCTCAAAATAGCTTGTCTCGGCGACAGTATTACCTGGGGTCAAGGTAGCAGCTCTATATGGACAAAATCGTATCCGATGCTGCTGAAAGCGTCGCTGGGGAAAGGATATTGGGTTGGAAACTATGGCCTTCAGTCGGCTACCTGCATGAGAGCTGGTGCGAGCTGCCTGTACTGTATAAAACCATAATTTCTGTGAACTGTATCTTTTGACGACCTTCACAACCGAGTCTGTTACGTGAGTAGGGTTTCGAAAGTAATTTCCCATTTTTTGGTTGGAGGAGGATCTCTTGCATCTCTGCAAGTCCCTGCGAGTGTCCGTTTGTTAGCTGCGTTTTCGTATTCACGGGCAACAATTTTAAGCAATATTCTGAACCCAGCAAGTGTACGATGATCCACGACGCGCACCTGAAAGGCGGACTTGCAGTTGTAGAGTAAGACAGGATATTTCAGACGGTCTTGGAGCGCTTGTGAGAGTGAGAGGCGTCCTTCTGTCGAGGGTACAGGTGATGTTCCTTACGCTGATTCCAAAGAATACAAAGCGGCCCAGGCCGTCCTGGCTGACATAGTTATTATCATGCTTGGAACCAACGATGCCAAAGTGGCAAACTGGGACGAAGACATGTACCGCGAAGATTTGCGGGTGAGGTTCGCTTCACCTCCAGTTGAAAGTCAAATGATTCCATTCGATACCTTCTTCCTCTTCCCCGAACTGTTCTTCGTGTGAAATGCAGCTTTTAAGATGCAACTCAAAAGTATATTCTGGTTGACAAGGGAGAAGGCGCTATGGCCGGACGACCGCTGAAGACATATTGAGCATATACCTGTCTACTCATTTTCCTGCAACGGCCTTTGCTACCGCACGATAACACGGGATCATGGGATGCGAGCCATGAGCGGCGTGGCTGTGTGTTACAGTTAATGATCAACACGGCCTTGAACGCCCCTGCGACGAAGAGCGTATTTGTGGCTATGCCGCCACCGCTGTATGAGGACGGGAAATACGGCATCCAGGCTGAAGTAGTTAATTTAAACTTCTGCGGGGACCCGGTAGGCGAAGGCATCATCGGGACGTTGATCAAAGAGATGGACTCTCCGAAGTAAGTCTGAAGTTCATGGCCCGGCACAGAATCTCTCGCCGCCCACTACCCATCGCGAAAGCCTGCTTAGCAATTTAAGTGTTCGGGCTGCAAGGACAAGGGGATTCCTCTTGAGACTCCTGAGTGCCAGGGGAGAGGGAAGGGCACTTGACTTCTACGGTCGGCCTTTATCGCTCGGCCGCGCGAAGGATCTGGCTTCGATCGTTTGACTCTTCCTTGCGGTGTTACAGGCTCCACTTAGTGGACGTGTTTTCCGCTCTGGGTGGGCTCAACCTGTCACACCCCGAGTTCTTTCTCGATAGCAACGAAAAGGTCGACTATGGCGGAAAAGATGGCGTGCATCCCAACGATGCCGGCCATAACGCTATCTTTGAGACCATGTACGCTGCGCTGCTCAAGGCGGGCGCCATCGACGGTGTCGCCGAGTCGCCCCCTCCTCCAGAACCGGTCAGCAGTCCGCCATCGCCTGCTCTGGTAAGGAACCGAAATCCCGTCCTAAGCTCCAGGAGTCTTGTGACATCTTAACCCTGCAAGCTGTAGTGCTTCCGAGACGCTGCCCATTTCGTGAACATAAGCGGGCGGGTCTCCTGATGGCCCGGTGCGTACTGTTTCACCTGGATTCTACAGAGCCCACCGCTGGCATCAGAGCCCGCGGCAGCGCCGCCAGATGAGTCCCCCTCCATCACCCAAGACCCGGAAATACCGCTCACCCCGGAAGAAGAGTTTGCGAAAGCATTTGGCGCGTCATCGGTAAGGGCACTCCCGGGTCATCAGTCTCTAGCCCTTGACTGATACACTTTCCTGCTGCATCCCCGTACGTCGTGCGGCTCCTGGTTTGAACCACTACTCCCTTGCTCTCATCCCACGTGGCAGTCGGCGGATCCCTCCTGAGCAATCCTTGTGCATGGCTCTTCTCTTGCACTGCGTTCTTTTAGAGGAATCTGGCAGTGGCCCTCCTCTTCATCGCGTTCCTACGAACCTCACGGCGCTGGTCCCAAAGCAGTGTGCTTCCCTTGGGCGGATTTCTGCCCCAGCTCCTACGCCCCCCCGTGTGCACTTCATGCTGCACCTTCTTCTGCAGTTGCCGCCTGGGCTGTGGCACTCGTGACCACAATGTTCTGCAGGAGACAGGGGGCTTGCTACCTCCTTGGTGGATTTGAGGATGAAGCTTTGTCTCGCGGTGACGGCGCGCTTGGGGTCGCTCCGGGGCCCCGCAGGCCAAGACACGCAGCGGCAGGGACGTCGGTGAGTTCGATCTCTTTGACAGCTCCTCGTGCCCTGAGCTTTTCCCCGGGCGCCGCGAGCACAGAAGGAGCAGAGCGTTGGGCCTACGCCGAATTGAGCACGTGGCTTAGGAACTCTGCATCGCCCAAGTGTTAGTGCGTCACACAAGCACGCACAAATGTGTGCACGAGACGTACAAGCATGCGGCTGCCTTTTCAGTTTGTGGGTGCTTCCTTGCCAAGCGCCCGTGCTGCTGTTTGCATGTTTCTGTATCCTCTGAGTCGGTGGCGGGCTGCCTGCAGCGATTTGTGTTGAGCACACCTTTACGGCGCCGGTTCACGTGTGCGTGTGTGTTTGGCATTAGTTCTTGCGAGCACACCTTTACGGCGCTGGTTCACGTGTGCGTGTGTGTTTGGCATTAGTTCTTGCGAGCACACCTTTACGGCGCCGGTTCACGTGTGCGTGTGTGTTTGGCATTAGTTCTTGCGAGCACACCTTTACGGCGCCGGTTCACGTGTGCGTGTGTGTTTGGCATTAGTTCTTGCGAGCACACCTTTACGGCGCCGGTTCACGTGTGCGTGTGTGTTTGGCATTAGTTCTTGCCGTTTGGCCATGCCGCCAAGCTGCTGTTTTCTTACTACATGAGTTGTTCCATGCCACGGCCTGCCCAGCCCCAGCATCATCCAGCAGTGCTTCGGTGGGCTGGATTCGGTTGGCGTGTCTCCCGCCACATGGTGGATGTGCTTCCGGGCTGCAGATTCGAGCACACAGGGGAAGGGCAAATCAGCTGGCAACATCACGATCCTGCTTATTTGTGTGGCCGGTCTCGCACTGGTGCTAGTGCCGGGCATTGTGAAGAGGCTCGGATGGTGCGCTTCTCATCAGAGCTGTCCCTAATAATAGGACCTTTGCAGTTTCACTTGCCATATCACACAAGTGGCACATTGAGCGAGGCATCGAGCTGGCTTTACGGTGCCTTCTGATCTTGCCTCATGCTATTTTAGCTGTTTCTGGGTTAGATGAACATTCTCCTCGAGGGGAAAGTGATTCTGAGGTAGGAGCTGTATATTAATTCTGCTCAGCTAGCCATGCACTTCACTTCCCCACTTAAGATACCTTACTCCCCAATGCCTCCGGTTTTCCTGAAGGTGCACTTTTGTCTGAGGTGGAACCAGCTCACACACTTGCAGGTCAGCAACAAATGAAAAGTCTGGCGAGACGAAAATGTTCTCCACCAGCAATTTCGCACATGGCTTGTATGGCAGTGTTGGAAACCCTGAGACAGAGCCACTCATCCCTCTGTAGACGAGTTCTCGGGTACCTTAACCTACATGTTAAACTATGCGCATATTCTGTAAGATGATAACACGCGTTAATGGTGAAAAACTACTAAGCATAATGAATAAGATGGTTATGCCACTTTTGGGCCTGAAACTCCACCGTGGTGCCACCTGGAACATCCACCTGTGGTACCCTGCCATCAGATACCAGGAAGGTTGCAGCCTGGGCCCACTGTATACATTCTGTTGGTGATTTGGGCGGAAATTTCCAGCTCAATTCATGTCATAATCATGTTCACGTTGTGCTAAAATGAAAAATTTACCCCTTCCGCCGGTACACTTGAAAACATGCATCCTCGCGTTTCATCTTGTGAGTCGAGAGGGGGCCAAACCGCACATATTTATGCAGTACAAAGCGATATATATCAACTTTGTTCGCTGTACAACGAGCAAAGTTAATAATAACTTTTGGAAGCCGACCGTTTGGGCCGAAACCCGCCTAAGCCACAACGGTCAGTTTCCAAGCGAAATTGCGAATAACTCGTACCAAACATGGCATATGTGCAAAGCAAGCATATACCGTGTTTCTTAGACCCTCAGGAACACGTATATATGCTCAAAACTTTGTGACACACTTTGTACAATGGCCCGGCGCATCGGATCATCATGCCATGCGCCTTTGTCATACTCGAGCAACTTGCAGTCAACGTTTGAGGCCCAAACTTTGACCGTCCATAACTTTTGATGGGAAGGTCGAAATCCATTTTTGAGACCAGAAATGAGCTTGGCGCACCCCAGTTTATCTATAGCGAGGAAATTTCCATCCGGAAAAAATGAATTCGAGCACCGGAATTTATACACTGAAAGCACCTGACATACCCCTGCCGATGAAAGCGCATAATATATGCAGAGCATGCAAACATTACTATCATGATCGGAGCACGAGGACATTGATGTCCATATTCATTCGTACTTGCAGTAGGCTAATGATGTGTCTTACATGTTCAGGCGTGATGTGCATCGGTCTACCGGATGTCACATTGGTGATGGTACCTGATGTAGATATGCCATCAACTGCTTTATCTATAAGGCCTCTTGTGATGCTGACACCATACCAGTCTATCTACAGATTTCCTGTGCTAGGGTAAGTCACGAGACAGTATGATGGCGCGTCAGAGCTACGAGTGACGGGTACGATGACAGTCATCAGTGACAGGCATTTATGTGACCAGATGACAAGGGGGTCTGACAGAAATGACTGACAGAAATACCTGACCCGAAAGTGAGTTTTGGTGGGAAAACCAGCAGTCAGAGAAATTGGAGGGAAAGCTGGTATGGCCTCCAATATTGCCAAGTCAGCACAGTTATAATTATTCAGAGTGATATGGAGTGGCTCGGAATATAGTGATGATATAACTGGGCTAGTCGGCAGATTCTATGATGTGACAGATCGAGTTCTCATGAAGTATGATGGGACCTGACAGGAGTCGACATCGAGTTATGTTCGAAAGTTCGAGATCGGAAACCATGGCATAAAGCAGCCGAGCAGGCTGAATGAAACAGTTTTGAATTTGTTACTGTGAACAGCCACACCTGGCTGTTGTAACTCCGACATTTAAGAAAGATCCGATTCACATATATGTATCATGCTTACAGCCATACATATCTCTTGCAGGCTTGAACTAGGTTCCCTGTATTGTTAAGTAGACTTAGAAGCTCTTAGAGAGCACCCCCGAACAACTGGTATCAGCGTGGTTGCGTTAGACGCGACCTGTTTGTGCCGACTGAAACTTCGGGTGTACAATTATCGGCACACGACTTCTCCGCGAGGCCTTTCCGCGGGTTCCCACGAGAATTCTGAAGACAACGACGTAAAACACGCTTAATTGCGTCTGCCTTTCGTCAGGGCTGCGAATTTCGACGGAAAATATATCATATACTGTTCCTGAATGCATATACCACACGTTCAAGTGTGATGTAATTCGTCTTTGCAGGTGCCTTTCCGCGGGATCTGCCTTTTGTTCAACAGAAATCGGCGTCAATCGACAAAAATTTATCGCCCGTACTGTGTGAGTTCACTGCCGTTTACGTGCGTTCACTCACAGCGCAATCATGGACTTTCAGCATGGAATTCCGCCGCACACGGCTGTAGCGGCTTCCACGGGGCAATCGCAGTTTCTTTCGGCGGCGAGTTACTCTGAATCGCTCGACCCCAGAATTGTTTCACACGCCTTTCCGCAATCGGCTGCGCACACGCAACCTGGACTCTCGTACGTTGGCTCAACGCAGCAGCTTGATGTGAATTCTGCGTACGGATTTTTGCACGAACTGCCGCAGCGTAATTTTATGACGGCGCCGCCGCAATTTCAGCGGAATTCGTACGATTTTTCCGGCCCCCACAGTGGGTACGACGAGCGCAGCTCCAACGGCAGCCCAATTATGACAACGCCAGCCGGTCAATTTTGGCAGCCGCAGCCCCGTGAGGATTTAGCTCACCAGAGGAATTTTCAACAGCAAATTTTTCTGCAACAACAGCAGTACGGTCAGCAGCACCAACTGCCGCCACGTGCCTTGTGGCCACACAACACTCCGTTGCCAGCGGCTGCGTACGGCGTACCAATGGGGTACCCTTCTCCGGGTATGCTGTCTCCCCCGGTGCCGAATCTGCCAGTGCCTGAACTTTCACCGTACCCCACGGCGTCCGTGGCACCGAATTGGGCCCTGTCCTATCCTGTTCCAGTGACGGAAGCAGCTGTGCAGCAACCACCTGCTGTGACACCTTTAGTGCACGTTGCCAGCGCAGGAATTACCCCCTCGGCAGGGGGGGGGGAAGTTGTGCAAGTACCAGTACCACTGAGTGCTTTGCCCAGTGAGCCAGTAGGGGTTATTCCGGCACTGGAGACCCCTGCTCATACCCCTGTTTTCACTCCGATTGCCACTAAGCTGCAGGACTTAGAACGGATGAACATGGCAGCACTGGCAGCTCAATCCGTTTCTGCGACCTCCTGCCCGAAAGCGGGGAATCGGGCCTCCATATCGACCCTTTCCGCCGGAGGCTCTGGCAAAATTCCAACGTCATCGGTGACTGGAGGTGCCACTGTTGTCACTTGCCCAATGGTGGGGGATAGGGTCCCCACGTCGACCCTTTCCGCCGGAGGCTCTGGCCAAATTTCAACGTCATCGGTGTCTGGAAGTGCCACTGTACAAAACAGTTTGAAAAATGAAAATGGAAAGATATACCGAACTTTCAGTTATGTAAATTGCTGAAACGCTTTCAAATCCTCCCCGACGAGTGAGGCACACATGGTTTTACTATGATACTTTTCCCATGTTTAGAGGTGAACAAAAATTGCCTAGATGGTCGTATAATGACGGATAAAGTGGGCATCCGTCGATCGCGGAGCGATATTCAATTCACGTGACACCTGTACAAACCTTTGAAGTGTGTGCTGTGTGAATCTGATGGACCTACGTAAATATTGAATTATATAGATATATGCAGCCCAATATATCCAATGGCCTTTATGATATATATCTATATTCTTTGATAACATCTTCAGTATACCACTTTTAAAAATCGCGAGACCCAAAAAACGTAAAAAACAAACAATCCAGGACATTCTCAACAAATAAGCAATGGCAGTTTTTTGAAAATCACAATGTACGTTATGCGTGAAGAATATGTCTACATAAAGTGATAATGATGGTGACGATTATGCTATTGATGATAGTATGATAAAAAGTTTGCGCCGGAAATACGGTACCGTAAGGTCAAAGCGCAGTCATAGGAGTGCAGAGACCCTGCTATACATGCCACCGACATCTTATCAATTGCGCATGACATCTCTACCAGGCCATCGTGAGAATCCGCCATTTTCAAATCGCCGACTACAAAGCTTCATTATTTATAGTTCTCAAGCGTCCTGACTAGGGGTGATATAATGTACGCTTCTTCTATTTTCTGCTGTACGAGACCATGATTCAGGCTGAAGATTCTATGTTGCATACCAGTTTCTACTGGCGCTGTGATCGGCTCAGTAACTGTTGCCTGTCCCCTTGTAAGAATGTATACAGTAATGGTGTTTCAAATGGTTTCAAGTTCATTCAAGGGTATGCGCGGATGCAGGAGGATTAATAATGGCTCGCCGAGGACGTATCATCCACACGAGCTGCACGTTCAAAAGCCAACAAACTTAGATGATCCGTGTGTGCTTGTCCTTGGACCGACTCCTTTGGCACCCCATAGCCACAGAAAACCGGCTGCACTATGTACGCACGCCGGGGATCAAAGGATTCACCACACACCTCGGGACACTTACCCGGATTCTCCAGAGCTCACTAGTGAAGAATGGGACCCCCTAAGCTTCGCTGAGCCACCCGAGCCCCTCTGCATCCGCACTGCTGCTTTGTGCCTGAAGCCGGCTCATCCCTGCCCCCCGAGCTATATCTCCACCACCAAGCCTACGTGCAGGACCACCCCTCCGCTCCCTTAGCCTCTCTGCGACTGCCCTGCCGGCGCACTGCTGCTGTGTCCCTGAAGCTGGCTCGCATATATGTGTGTGTGTGCGCGCGCGCTTTCTGTAAGCACTAAAATGCTTTTAACTTACTGATGATGTATGAATAAATAAGACAACCTTTCCAGGTTATATGGCGTTTGCTAGAGGGAGCCTAGCCCTCTTTTTTTACTGATGTATCTCTCGCAATCTGTGCTTCCTCGCAGACTCCAAACCCAATATGGTAAAACACAATCTACGTGCGTATCGCATTGCCATTTCGTTTTAGACCCATATGCAGAATTTGGTGCACAGAGTTGATGCACCGTCGCGTGTTCGGGGCTGTACTGTACTCCATCCAGCTATTGTGATTCAATATGAAAACATTTTACAACCTTGGGAGTTCCGGCCATACCGGATTCACAGGACTGTGCATGCTTCTCATCTTTTGCGCATGGCCATTTTTCATCTAAAGGAATTCAAAAACGCCGGCGAGTGGTGATGGCGGCACCAACATCCGCGGCAATGTTCAAGAGTGAGCGCTGCATCTCTTGTAATCCTTTTCTCCTTTGGCAACGGAATTGGTTCAAATCACACAAAGGTCACCTTGGGTTCAGCGTTCCCTGTGCAAGCAGCCACCACCCTGAGCAACTCACCTGCCATCGACATGCTGCAGTAGGGGATTCTATCTCACCTGATGGAAGCATCACTGTGAATCAAAGTTCAAAACTTAATCTCTCCACTCCGCGTGCCATCTCTCCACTGGATTTATCTACATCTGCAATCCAGTGAGACGTGAAACCTGAGCAGCATGCGGAAGCGACAAACGAGCGGCAAGAAGCGATGCCTGGGCCCGCAAGGAGACGCGCCACCTGAGCAGCAAAAACATGTGGCAGGTCCACAACAAGAAAACATGGCTTCTCAGCAGAAGCCACGCGACACAATGCAAACCCCTCAGAGCTGGCGACTCTTATTGCAGGTAGGCCGGTGGATGCACCATCGCTAGAAGGGCTCTCAAAATTCTCATCCTCATACAAGTCATCGTTCTTGATCTCCACCTCCCGCGAGGATACCACGCCGTCCTCGCTCAGGCCCTTGAGTGCAGCCATCGCGCGGCTGCCTCCACTACTCGCCGGCCGGTGCTGGCTGGGATTGCTCTCTGTACCGCACCGAAACCCTCACCCCGTTGCCTTCAGACCGAGCCCCTCACCTCGTTGCCTTCAGACCGAGCCCAGCTCGTCTCCTGGTGTAACCAGGGGTCAATGAGCTATGGAACTGTACCTTGGCGAGCACATGGGCGCGCGCGCCAGGGTCGTGGGAAGGGAGGAGGGCGATCTTCAGAACCAGCGCTTGGCTTATGCGTCACATCATTAAACCACTTCCCATGTCAATGGATGGTGCAAATGGAGTTCAATCACCCGTGCCAATGTAGGAAGGTGAGAGGAGGACAGGCTCACTCAGCGCAGCAGCGCATAGGGAGTCGCAGGCGGGGCAAGGGAGCTCACTGCGGGGGGCAGGAAGGGGGCAAAGGGAGCTCACTGCGGGGGCATGAAAGGGCAAGGGCTCACTGCGGGGTATGAAGGGGCAAGGGAGCTCACTGCGGGGGCAGGAAAGGGAAGGGGCTCACTGCGGGGCAGGAAAGGGGGAAGGGATCTCACTGCGGGGGCAGGAAGGGCAAGGGAGCTCACTGCGGGGGCAGGAAAGGGGGCAAGGGAGCTCACTGCGGGGGCAGGAAAGGGGGCAAGGGAGCTCACTGCGGGGGGCAGGAAAGGGCAGCGCGGCATACGGCCCGGTGCCTTGTAAAGCACTGGTAGGTCTCTTCTTCGGCGCCCTCCCCTCCTTCAAATACGGCGTCCAGTGTAGCTTCACAGCACCCTGCACGGCAACCCAGCACTCCTCGGAGCTGCATGTGCGCATGCTCATCCGTGTGCCCATTCCACCACAGCCAGCCAGCAGACTGCCTCATAAGTCCTTGACTTGATCAACCTTGATGCTTGCAGCATGGACCCTTCAAACAATTGTGCCTGCAATGGACATCAGCCAGGTCCACGTGTTGCTGCCAGGGGCCCGGACGGCAGCCCTCAGCCTGTTGGCGGTGCGCACCTCTTTCTCTCCCCGGTATTCTTTGGTGTAGTCCTTGAGCATCTCGACGAGCGCGGCTCGGTTCAATGCATCGCCACCCTTTGCGTACTTTGTAATCAACAGATCAACATTCGACTCCAGCGTACGCGTTTCCTGCCAAAGCCCCTCCCCTGCCACGTCACCGCATGCAGGATGCGCCACGGATGGCCTCACAGTTCATGGTTGCTACACTGGTGGCACATGAGTGGAGTGCAGGCTCAGGGACGAAATTGTCCCCTGTCATGCCCATCGGTTTCCACGTATACAAGCATCCTGTGTCCAGCAGTGCGCCGGCAGCGCCGTTGCACAGACACTCAGGCGGCCCCGGCGAGGCTCAGGGGATCCCGTTCTCTTCTAGTGAGCTCCGGAGAGTCCGGATAAGTGTCCCGAAGAGTGTGCTGAATTCTTTGATCCCCGGTGCGAATACGTAGTGCAGCCAGTCTTTGTGGCTACGTGGTGCCAAAGGAATCCGTTCATTCGTGCAAGGATAGGCTTTGCTTTGGGCAGCGCTCCGTGCGAGGAGCGGCTGAAGCGACACTGCGCCCGCGGCATGACACACTTTGGAAAGACTTGCGGTGGACAAGGCTTCACATTTGCAGCGGCTCCTTTCCCTCCGGTGGAAGCTCAGGTCCTCCCTCGCTAGTCCAGGGCCAGGGCGCGCTCACACATGCAAACGCATCAGCGTCGACCCGGGCAATCCCTACACCACTGGCGTGCAATGACCGATGCCAGTGCAAGTGAGGCGCTCGTGAGGGTGGCTTGCCTGGTCATCTTGCTCCTTGAGGTCGCTCCGCTCGCGCTCCTGCTCAACCCCCTTCAACTAGGTCAGCTCTCGTGGATCCACCTCGCGCACAAGATGCGCCCGCTTCATCGGCGGTGGGCACTGACCCTGGCGGCCCTGGAGACTGATGGAAAGCAATTGTGGGGACACAAGGCACCAACCACCCCCCCAAGCCCCAAGCGCTTCCGCCCTGCGCACTCTTGGTGGGCAGGAGTGAGCAATGCACCAAATGCACCAGCAGAGAAGACGAAGCCTTTCTGCTGCAGCGCCAATGCCAGCCCTGCGCGAGTGGCGGAGGCTGGGCGGACCTGCTGCTTGAACACCTCTCGGAACTTCTGCAAGCTGTTCTGATGGATCTTCATCCCGAGCTGTCATACCCACCGCCCAGCTAAGCGCCACCGGCGATATATGGGTGTCCAGGCACCCTGGGCTCTTGAGCAGCCGCTTTTACTCCACCACTCTTTGCCACGTGGCATTCCCGAAGGGACCTCTGGCCTACTGCAGTAGTACTGGGTATCCTTTCTGGGACTCTACCATCCCTTAGGCCGTCATCGCTGAGCAATCTCCTCCGCTCGCTTACCACCCCTTGAGTCGTCATCACAGAGCAATCCCCTCAAATCGCTTACCACCCCTTGGGCCGTCATCGCTGAGCAATCCCCTCCGCTCGCTTACCATCCCTTGAGTCATCATCACAGAGCAATCCCCTCCACTCGCTTACCACCCCTTGGGTTGTCATCACCGAGCAATCCCCTCCGCTCGTTGTGCGCCCCACACATCTATGCCACACGCAGGGGCGATCCTCACCGTCCGCATCATCATGTTGATGTCATCTCGGATTTCCTCCTGTGCCGCGGCCACCGTTCCACCCCACTCTCCGCATCAGCCCCTTCCCGCTCTGTGTCTGAGTCCCTCCCCACTCTCTATCGCAGCGCCTCGCAGTTGATGGACATCTTCACTTTTTGGGGGGGTTTCGAGGATCATCGTGCCACTCTCGAGTTGACACATAGAAATGTCCTGCAGCTAGGTATACTGTGTCCATCTGCCCGATGCGAAGGGTCACTCGCACCCCTCAGGGGTTCCGGTGAGGTCCTCTATGCCAATCCAGCGAGGTTGCTCACGGACACAAATTCAGGATTTAGGGTTTAAGCCGGGATGATTTTACAGTGAGCTCATACGAGGACGGAAATTCAGGCACGCCAGTTTCGAGCAGCCTGCTACGCGTGGCGACGTTTAGCGAGGTAACATGCGGGCGAGAATCCACATTTGAGGATTTGGGGCACTATTCTGGCTCAGCTCAGCGAGGTAAGTCGGGGCCCCCCCAGGAAGGGCGGTCTGGGAGTCTGCATTGAACAGAGTGAGGCGGCGTCATGTCCCTCCGGACTGCCATGTGCAAATGGGGATGACGGGCGGCGGCGGGAGGGTGGGGGATGACCATCTGGCCGGTGAGGGAGCGGTCGAGCCGCGCTGGGTTGTAGTCCAGGTTTTGCTGCACCAGCAAGGCCATCTTCGACAACGCTCGCGTTTGCTCCTGCAGCTTCTCCGCCAGCAATTGCTCGCTCTCCATGCGGTCCTCCTCCTTCTCCGACCCGATGGCTCCAACCATCTCCCCCACCCTGCATCCCACCCCGAGTCCACTTTCGGTCCCAACCCATCTCCGCACCCTCCACTACTCCATCTGATCAATCCCCGCGCCTCACCCCGCAGCGCTGCCTGATTTCATGCAATTCCATCTAAATTTTTTAAGATGTTTGGCCAATGACGTTGCGTTATCAAGTTCGCGTGAAGATGTTCTAAGATGGAGTCCATCTTAAGTTAAGATGGGCAGGAATCTTTACCTCCGAGACTAAGAGGTAAATATTCGCATATTTTTGCCCATCGGAACAGTTTAGATGGATCCCACCTTAACTTATATGAATAAATACTGCAATCGCGATGCATTCGGGATGCAACGAGCAACCCTTTTTGTCGATTGCCAGTCGACGGAATCGTTTGTCATCGTCTTCAAGAATGGTGCTGATATTTATATGATTTTTAAGATGTAGTGCATTTCGATTTAAGATGGTGCTCCATCTTGAGCGCCTGTTCCAGGTCAGCAGAGTTAAAATGTTGAACCAATAAAAACGCTCAGACCCAGTTTAGATGCAATTGCACGAAATTAGGCAGCGCAGCGGGGTCAAGCGCCCGGGCGCGTACCTAACCGTCTTGTTGATGCCGTCGGTGCTCAGCGTGTGCAGCTGCGCGAGCGCCTCTCCGACACTGTTCATCGCTTGACCAATCTCATTTGTCACTTGACCCACCTCCTTCACCCGGCCACCTGCGTCTCCAAGCGGGCGGCGTGAGCTGCGAATGACTGAGTACGCGGAGAGCGAACGAGATTCACGTCAGCTTTCGCATCGCGGTGTTGGCGAATCACTGCAATGCGCGGAACTGAGCGATGGGCGCACCGACGAAGTCTGCTAGCTGCTGATTGTTCTCCTCGAACACCTCCAGGACCTCGTCCACCTTGCCACTCTGTGGGGGCACCCCAAGCAGTGTAAGGGGTTCGGAGGAGCTCAGGGGGAAGGCTGTTCCGGCTTTGAGCAACTTTGTGAATCTTTGCTTCCGGCTTTTACGCTGCGACTTTTCTGACAGCACGAATGACCGAGTACGCCTACGTTTTGCAAACGCATTCAACAGCATAATTCATCCGCCGATGGCAACATGGCGTGCCATTTACCGAGATCGTGCCATGTCAGCATAGTCCATCCGTCGATGGCAACATGGCGTGCCATTGACCGAGATCGTGCCATGTCAGCATAATCCATCCACCGATGGCAAGATGGCGTGCCATTGACCGAGATCATTCCATGCCAACATAATCCATCCGCCGATGGCAAGATGGCGTGCCATTGAACGAGATCGTGCCATGTGAGCGGCATGCCCGCCAGATTAGCGACCGGGCGACTAGGATCAATGCCATGTCA
>LGRX02003804.1:0-20416 GCA_001247695.2 Cymbomonas tetramitiformis | reverse complement strand
GCGAGCTCCAGCGGCACGATGCGGTGGGCCGCTGCTGGTAGCGCGTTGCACTGCGCCATGGCCGCAAGCTCCACCGTCTCGATGCTGCGCTGAGCTGCTGCCGGCTGCGCATCACATTGCGCTAAGGCTGCGAGCTCCAGCGGCACGATGCGATGGGCCGCTGCTGGTAGCGCGTTGCACTGCGCCATGGCCGCAAGCTCCAACGTCTCGATGCTGCGCTGAGCTGCTGCCGGCTGCGCATCACATTGCGCTAAGGCTGCGAGCTCCAGCGGCACGATGCGGTGGGCCGCTGCTGGTAGCGCGTTGCACTGCGCCATGGCCGCAAGCTCCACCGTCTCGCTGCTGCGCTGAGCTGCTGCCGGCTGCGCATCACATTGCGCTAAGGCTGCGAGCTCCAGCGGCACGATGCTGCGGTGGGCCGCTGCTGGTAGCGCGTTGCATCGCGCCATGGCCGCAAGCTCCAGCGTCTCGCTGCTGCGCTGAGCTGCTGCCGGCTGCGCATCACATTGCGCTAAGGCTGCGAGCTCCAGCGGCACGATGCGGTGGGCCGCTGCCGGTAGCGCGTTGCACTGCGCCATGGCCGCAAGCTCCAGCGTCTCGCTGCTGCGCTGAGCTGCTGCCGGCTGCGCATCACATTGCGCTAAGGCTGCGAGCTTCAGCGGCACGGTGCGGTGGGCCGCTGCTGGTAGCGCGTTGCACTGCGCCATGGCCGCAAGCTCCAGCGTCTCGCTGCTGCGCTGAGCTGCTGCCGGCTGCGCATCACATTGCGCTAAGGCTGCGAGCTCCAGCGGCACGATGCTGCGGTGGGCCGCTGCTGGTAGCGCGTTGCACTGCGCCATGGCCGCAAGCTCCAGCGTCTCGCTGCTGCGCTGAGCTGCTGCCGGCTGCGCATCACATTGCGCTAAGGCTGCGAGCTCCAACGGCACGATGCGATGGGCCGCTGCTGGTAGCGCGTTGCATCGCGCCATGGCCGCAAGCTCCACCGTCTCGCTGCTGCGCTGAGCTGCTGCCGGCTGCGCATCACATTGCGCTAAGGCTGAGAGCTCCAGCGGCACGATGCGGTGGGCCGCTGCCGGTAGCGCGTTGCACTGCGCCATGGCCGCAAACTCAAGCGTCTCGCTTCTGCGCTGAGCTGCTGCCGGCTGCGCATCACATTGCGCCATGGCCGCAACCTCCAGCGTCCTGCTGCTGCGCTGAGCTGCTGCCGGCTGCGCATCACATTGCGCTAAGGCTGCGAGCTCCAGCGGCACGATGCGGTGGGCCGCTGCCGGTAGCGCGTTGCACTGCGCCATGGCCGCAAGCTCCAGCGTCTCGCTGCTGCGCTGAGCTGCTGCCGGCTGCGCATCACATTGCGCTAAGGCTGCGAGCTTCAGCGGCACGGTGCGGTGGGCCGCTGCTGGTAGCGCGTTGCACTGCGCCATGGCCGCAAGCTCCAGCGTCTCGCTGCTGCGCTGAGCTGCTGCCGGCTGCGCATCACATTGCGCTAAGGCTGCGAGCTCCAGCGGCACGATGCGGTGGGCCGCTGCTGGTAGCGCGTTGCACTGCGCCATGGCCGCAAGCTCCAGCGTCTCGCTGCTGCGCTGAGCTGCTGCCGGCTGCGCATCACATTGCGCTAAGGCTGCGAGCTCCAGCGGCACGATGCGGTGGGCCGCTGCTGGTAGCGCGTTGCATCGCGCCATGGCCGCAAGCTCCAGCGTCTCGCTGCTGCGCTGAGCTGCTGCCGGCTGCGCATCACATTGCGCTAAGGCTGCGAGCTCCAGCGGCACGATGCGGTGGGCCGCTGCCGGTAGCGCGTTGCACTGCGCCATGGCCGCAAGCTCCACCGTCTCGCTGCTGCGCTGAGCTGCTGCCGGCTGCGCATCACATTGCGCTAAGGCTGCGAGCTTCAGCGGCACGATGCTGCGGTGGGCCGCTGCTGGTAGCGCGTTGCACTGCGCCATGGCCGCAAGCTCCAGCGTCTCGCTGCTGCGCTGAGCTGCTGCCGGCTGCGCATCACATTGCGCTAAGGCTGCGAGCTCCAGCGGCACGATGCGGTGGGCCACTGCCGGCTGCGCGTTGCACTGCGCCATGGCCGCAAGCTCCAGCGTCTCGCTGCACTGCGCCATGGCCGCAAGCTCCAGCGTCTTGCTGCTTCGCTGAGCTGCTGCCGGCTGCGCATCACATTGCGCTAAGGCTGCGAGCTCCAGCGGCACAATGCTGCGGTGGGCCGCTGCTGGTAGCGCGTTGCACTGCGCCATGGCCGCAAGCTCCAGCGTCTCGCTGCTGCGCTGAGCTGCTGCCGGCTGCGCATCACATTGCGCTAAGGCTGCACCGCACCGGGGTGCTGCCAAGTGCTGCCCGACGGTGGGGCCTCGTCATCTGAAGACGATGCCGGCGACAGCGGAGGACCGTCCTCAAATAACACGGCAGGCGGCGGCGGCCCGGGATGCCACGGCACCGGAGCCATATAGAGGCCCCGCCGCCTCTGCTCCCGTCGTTGGAGACGAGGCGGAATAGCACACGGCACGTCATGAACCACTTCAGTCGGCGAAGCCTCCGTAGCCGGGACCGCTGAGGCGGTCCACGTAGCACCACCGACCGGTGGAGCCGTGCATGTGCGCGCACCGGCACCACCGACATCGGCAACGGTGTGCGGCGCGGCGGTGGCACAAATTACAAATAGTGCACACACCAAGGATGAAGTGAGAAGAGACCTCCCGAAGCCCGGAATGGCGTTCCCGCAGCCGTACCGTGGCCGCGGCGGCGCCACCGAGGCATCCTCGTCGTCATCGTCGCTCGCGGCGTAGGTCGCGGGCTTGTAGTCCTTCACGCGCTCCGGTGCCCCAATCGCGGAGAGCAAGTTCATGCTCGCGGCCGGCTCGTCGGGCGCCCCCAATGCAACCCCCGTGCTCTCAATGAAGTCGGCAAACGTGCGGGTGACGGGAGGGCAGAAGGGGTTCGGCGGACCGGTCCATTCCTCCTCGGATTCAACCGACGCGGGCGGGGAGTGTGCGGGCGGCTCCGACACCACCGGCAAGTCGGCAGTGAAGGTGTTGACGTTGAATGTCGAATCCCCAGCCGCGCGCGCCAACTCGGAGAACTCGGTGACGGCGGACACGAGGGCCTCACCGTCCTCCTCGCAGAACGAGTACGCGGAGAGGTCGGCGAAGATGTCCGGCTTCCCGCCCGCGAGCATGCAAAGGGCGTCGAACTCCTCGGCGTCGTCGTGGTCGATGGCATGTTGAAATTTTGCGGCCAACACCGAGTTCTCGGCCTCCTCAGCGAAAGCGTAGGCCGAGAGCCCGGTCCGGCCCCCGTTCGGGCAGTCCCGATGCCAATGCCGCGCCTTGCCCTTCGCGCACACCTGATTTTGGCAGTACGGCACGGTTGCGCCGGTGTCGCGATGGAAGGCCACCTTCTTGGAGATGGACTGAGACCAATTGCCTCCCTTGGGGAGGGGCGAGGCCGCGAAACGAGTCTTGATGCGGCGGTCCGGCTTGTCCGCGCGAGGAGTAAATCCCCGCGGAGCCGGTCCGGACTCGGCGGTGTCGAGGAATGCGGCCAATTGACGCTTCAAGTCGAGGACCATCGTCCTCAAGTCCGCGAGCTCACCGGGTCCACCGGAGTCATCGGCGGCCCCCTCCATGAAATGCGTGCCGTGAGAGTAGCGGTGTGCGGACGCCGTGGCGGTGCCCGCCCGCACGTGCTCGGAGTAGCATTCACGCACCCATTGTTGAATCGTGAGGAGGTCGTGAGCGGCTCGTTGATCGTGGAGAAGCAACCGTGACACCACCGGTTGGTAGAAGATGGTGTCGAGGGACTTGATGAACAGCGCCTTCACGTCCTCATCGTGGAGTGTCGCCCGCGTCCTCGCAGCCTTCAGAGCGGCGTTGAAGTCGCTGATCTTGTCATGCGGGTCGACGCCCGCGGAGACGCGGATGCTCAACATGTCCGCTTGACCCTGAAAGGGGTCACCCGCCGGGATCATGCGGCGGGCAAACTCAAGCAGTACCCGTTTACCGTCGCTCGGGAAGGTGGAGTGCGAGGAGTCCATCCAGTCAGCTGCGGGTGACGTCGGGTCAACCATGAGCTCAAGCGCGGAGAACAACAAGGCGTTGGCCTCCACGCGGACGGGAAGGGTAGCATCGTCCAGTAGGAAAAGAGGTGCAAAACCAATGTCCTCAGTGACAAATGCCGTCTGCAGCGCAAAGACCATCCTGGCGAAGAGCGCGGACGCGTGGCACTCAGTTCCCGAAAATCGCCCGTTCTTGTCCTCGAACAACTTTTGACGAACGGACTTGGAGACTTTCATGTCGAAGTGCTCCCGTTGAAGTGTACGCACCGAGGCTAGGAACGCAGCACCCGCTGAATTGGCAGCCGGCTGAGCTGCCGGCGGTGTGGCTGGAGTGTTGGCGTGTCTCGCAGCCGCTGAATCAAAAATCGTGGCTAGTGCGCGTCGGCGATTCGCCATGCTAGCGGTGGCTCGAGTAGAAGCAACCATCGTGAGAAGGACTGAAGGGTCGGAGTGAGGCAATGAAACGTGAGATGTGCGGCAGTTTCGGGCGGCCAAGAAACCTTGGGTCGGCGATACGGCAGCCGTGAGAGATCAAATAATACCGGGAAGTCGTGTGGTAGCGGCGGCCAATACGCAACGGTGTGGGATCCAACCAGAAAACGTAAACCAGTCCAACGTTAAGTCCCGTAAGAAAATCGTTCTCCAACCGGTGCGGCGTGCCGTAAATCAACCCATAAAATTTAGGCCATACCCGTGACTGCCGGCACTCTCACGCGCGGAGCGCCTCACTCCATCCCAGGCGTCCGAGCTTAGCCACTCATGGTGGCAATCTCGCAGTGGCTAAATAAAGCGCAAGTGGGGCCAAACCTGGCAGATATATAGTTCGGCGGTAATATATATCTAACTGGTGAGATAAACCCTGAGTTAAGGGTTACGGAATCAGAACGGTAAAAGTGTGATAGATAAATCAGAAGCATACATAAATACCTAACGGTGTTTCCCGTCTACTGGTGACGGTCACCCAGCCTACCATAGGAAGTGACATGTGACAGTTTTGAGTGTCACAGTGTCAAATCCAGCACATTGCGCTAAGGCTGCGAGCTTCAGCGGCACGATGCTGCGGTGGGCCGCTGCTGGTAGCGCGTTGCACTGCGCCATGGCCGCAAGCTCCGGCGTCTCGCTGCTGCGCTGAGCTGCTGCCGGCTGCGCATCACATTGCGCTAAGGCTGCGAGCTCCAGCGGCACGATGCGGTGGGCCGCTGCTGGTAGCGCGTTGCACTGCGCCATGGCCGCAAGCTCCCGCGTCTCGCTGCACTGCGTCATGGCCGCAAGCTCCAGCGTCTCGCTGCTGCGCTGAGCTGCTGCCGGCTGCGCATCACATTGCGCTAAGGCTGCGAGCTTCAGCGGCACGATGTTGCGGTGGGCCGCTGTTGGTAGCGCGTTGCACTGCGCCATGGCCGCAAGCTCCGGCGTCTCGCTGCTGCGCTGAGTTGCTGCCGGTAGCGCATCACATTACGGTAAGGCTCCGAGCTCCAGCGGCACGATGCGGTGGGCCGCTGCTGGTAGCGCGTTGCACTGTGCTATCGCTGCAAGCTCCAGCGTCTCGCTGCTGCGCTGATGGCAAGAATCTAAAATGCCAACGGTTTCCAAAAGGCGTGAGGCCACTGAATTTTTTCCCGATTTTTCAAAAGAGGGGGAATCTTCGATTTCATCTCCGATTTTTTCCCCAATATTCCTCACATTCTGAAAGGTATTCAATTTTATGCCTTGCGTTTTTTTAGCCGAAGTGTCGAAATTAACTGGTACTGCCCCATAAAAAAAGTTTTGCGTCTCTACGACGTCCCACAGGATTCTGACCGAGCTCTGTTCGTCAACCCTTTCTTGTATAGTATTTCACATAATTTCCCGAAAACAGAGGGCTCGAATGCCTTGACGTCCCACAGGATTCTGACCGAGCTCTGTTCGTCAACCCTTTCTTGTATAGTATTTCACATAATTTCCCGAAAACAGAGGGCTCGAATGCCTTCTCGAATCAAACATAATGCAAGTCGAAGAACTTTAAGGATCGCCTGTAAGAAATTCGAGAACAAAAGGAAAAAGATACACGTGGGATAACTCCGCTTCCGTCGAAGAGAATACTTGGCTCGAGAGCACGATGGACACAGAGAGCGCTGTTTTCGAATTTTGGGCCATGAAATAGGGTTCTACCGTTTCGCCAAACCTCGTTATTTGCAACCCCCGGAGGAGTCACGTGAGGCACTCTTCTCGTGCTCCTCATATTGAACTCTTCCCAATAGAAGGATTGTTAGTTGATTTTCTAACTGCATATTTGCAAGAAGAGTGTCCGGCGAGCACAACCCTACTTCGAGCGCACGGCAATATCCGAACGCGCGGGTCACAGAATGGACATGAATTTTGTCGTCTTGATGATCCTCCTCATTGTCCTCATATTTGGGGCATACAAAATGCTAAAGTGGATAATGGAGGATATCTTCGCACGCAAGTATGAGCGCTCTGGCCCTCTCCCGGAACATCCGGGACAGCAGCAAAACAGACAGGCAGCTGGGCAACCTATGCAGATAGCTGAGCTATTCTTCCATAGGTGTCGCGACGTTTTGATCAAATTTCTGCTACCTGCGGTAACAGGACCGAACAGTCCGAAGGTCAAACCGGAGACTAGACTTGGCGCTGACGCTCTGGACTCGTTGGATAAAATCTCTGAAGCTCGTGCCGAAACAAAGGACGAACTGAAAATTCAAGATCTTTGAGGTCCACCGAAGTCGAACCTACCCAGCGACACTCTTCCTGAGGAGAAATTTTGAAGATGCTACCTTTTGGAATTTGCTCTCGAAAGGTAGTCCAAAGGATCACCTGTTCAAAAGCCAATAGACACACGTGCGAGGTCTACCATCTGCCCAGCGCACTCTGAAATCGCCTAACGTTTGCTGATTTCTTGCGACTGCATAAAATGCGTGTACAGAGCGTGAAGGGACAAGCCGCAGATTGTCCATGAACTTTTTGTGGCGGGGACATATGTTGTGCTTTTGAGGTGAAAAGCCGCGCACCTTCGTGCCATGGTTACACTCGTCTTCAGGCTGTCCACCAACCGCCACCACTTAGAATGTGACGGAATGCCGAACTCTACCGAGTATGTCTAACGTGCAGCAGTAAGGGCCTAAAGTTGCGAGTACCTCCGATGTTGCAGTGTATGTGGTTAATAGCCGAGCAAAATATCGAAATCAAGGAACACACGATGCGGTTGATGCAGCCTGCAACGTGGCCAGCATATACGAATCGCAGACAGAACTTTTTTTGGTGTTTAAACCTTTAATATTGTGTTCCCAAAATGATATGCAGTTACACGCCCCTTGTTTTACTTGCCAACTGCATGCAGCAGTGCACTTTGTATCTCGCACACGGAGCCAGTTATGGTGACCACTATTTATGTGGACTGAATTCATTTAGCTGGTTGTTGAACTGGAGTTGTAGGTTCAGACGGTACGGGAGTTTTTGCTAATCAAGGTTGGACCCTAAAAACCCTAAAAAAGTGCTTGTATAAAGTGGCACTGTGTCAGGAAGATGAAGAAAATGCAATCAACACCATCGTTCCCCGTGCTTCAGCGGAATTTTAGTGAGTCCTTATCAGGAGTCTCCATTGTTCGACTTAGATTAATAGTTTTGGGAGAACGAAGGCTGAAAGATCACATCCTACATTCTGCCTTCATTGATAAAGATCTTCGTTTTGCAAGTGCGCTTGTAAAAACCTTCGTTTTGCCTTCCGGTACTATCTTCGCGTCGGCCTTCGTTTGTTATGTTTTCGTTATGACTCAACGAAGTCACAACAAAAGGCGTGAATCGACATTGTGACGCGATGGATGCGCTCGCACTTTAACACTTACATCTTTAACCCTTTTCCAGATATGAGCGTATAGTTCTCTCATATTATTTCGAGAATGTTTCGACATCGCTTTAATATTAACACACATTATCGTTTTAGCTTAAACCTTTCCAAAATGGGTTATCGTTTGCGTTTTTCCTAACTCGTTGATTAGTACGTTTTTTTACTTCGGTAATCATATTTTGATTTGGTTTAAGACGTTCATCTGTTTTAATTACTGCGTTTAAGACATCGCTGTATTTTGCAAAATATTATTTACTTCTTAACGGTTTTACAATTTACATTGGTTTGTTTCAATGATTCTATAACTTCCTTTTAATAGTTATTCACCAATTTGACAGGAGTCGTTCCATCAAGACTTAAATAGTTCCCGACGAGGGCTTTTGTGCAAATTTTCACATATAATACAAAAAAACGTATTAACATATGCAGAAAAATACTTGCTCAATCTCCTTTCAAGTGATGTTTCCGTTTTACCGAGTTTTATTGATGGTGCACAACCTTCGTTTGGAGTCTCGATAACATAAAATGCATGTTTGTTTTTGTGCTTTTCAAAGAAACATGTCGTTTTGAATAAGCCGTAGCGTTTTCTTTCCTGGTAAATAGCATAACCTACAATTGAATTCATACGTCTATATACTTTACCATGAAATTTTATTTGAATAATAACCTGGTGAGCCGATCTTTTTCAAATCGTTCTGGTGTCTATTTCTATATAATCTTCTTCGTTCATTTGCAAGGTACGGTATCGGTTGGTCTAGAGGTTATCGATCAATTCTGATATATTGCCAAGTACTATTGATCAATTCTGATTTTTCCGGTTGCTCTATCAATCAATTGTGATTTATTACCTATTCTAATCAATCAATTTTGATTTTTACAAAGGCCCTATCAATCAATTTTGATTAAGTACACTATGCTATCAATCAATACTGATATCACTGGTAAAGTTGCTGATTATCAATACTATCAATAATATCAATACAAAATTACACAGGCAGACCAGGAGGCCACACTTTATCTATGGCACCCGACGACAAGCTAGAGTTCTCTCACATATCTAATTCATTGCAGCCATAAGGGAGTGTTGGATTGTCCCCTCACTTAAATTCTTTCTCAAATCTGAGTGCATGAATGTGACAGCAGAGAACGCTCGCTCCACACCTGCAGTGGAGGCCGGAACACCCAAGAATTGTCTCGCCATCCTAGAAAGCGCGGGAAGCTCAGACTCGTTTTTCTTCCACCACTTAAGCACATCGACATCTTTTTTCGCCTCAGGTAGCGCCATATATGCAAGCCACTCATCTACACCCTCATCTGCACCTCCCGCCGCACTTGCAGCAGGCGTAGGATCTTCATCCTCATCGTCAGAGTCACCGAAAAAACATACCACCGGGGAGACCTTCTCAATCCCTTTCGGTCTCTTGGCACTAGGCTCATCCGTGGCATCCTTGGAGGGTGCAACCTTCCAGTCCTTCTCATAGATGTTCTTTACCCATGCCTCCACCTGCTTCACAGTGAGCTCGCCTACGTACACGGCGAACACACTCCCACAAATACTAGTTCAAACTACGGCCAATATATCTTTCCCGCTTGGCAAAAATACAAGTCTGCTATGTATATAGCAAGTCACATGACATATTCGCAAGATGCAGGAGGTCAGGCATCGATACCTCTCATAAACCGCTCCATGTACTTGAACTTGAAGTTCTTATGACGTGGGTCCAGGAACGTTGCCACCGCGAAGTCTTCCAACTTACAATCTTGCAAGTTGTTAAACCACCGCGTACAGCACGCCTTGTACATGAGCTCTCTCGCCGCCTTGACATCTTCGTTTTGTATGAGCACTTGGCGGTTTTCGTATTTCAAGGGGGTGTCCTGGTGACAGTGATATGCCAAACGCCCTGCAACTGGCAAAAAAAGGTTGGCCGTCACGGTTGTGGTCGATTGCAAAATGTCCACCGCAACCTTGGCATGCGAGAGGATGTACATCGCCTCACGCACGATGTCCCACTCGTGGATCAAGAGCTGGTGCTCTTTATATGCGCTGCCGTCAGGATTAGGAGCAGCAGTGGCCGCCCTCACAGGACTCTCCACGTCGTACATCTGAATCGCCGTCTGTGTCCACGACGCGCGCACCCCAACGCACACAAAATAAACGTATATCTACAAGGGGTGCGTGGAGAATGTTTCACGCTGACGAACGTGATGTTCGAACGTGACACCCAAACCCAAAGATGCCAAACAGCCGAGGGCTTCCCGTGCGTCCTAGAGCACGAAACTTGGCACACATACTGCCAAGATACATATCTTTCAGTAAGTTGAAGCTCAAGGCTTCAAGTTACTTACTTTTTGTCAAGCAGAACACGCCGTGAGTGTCTATTGTGGCAAAGATGGCAAATGATAAAAGTCATTATGCGTAAAGAGTCGTTAATCACGGCCGTGACTTTTAGATTCACGGCCGTGAATCTTTCCGAATGGAACCAAAAACCGTTCGATTTTAATCGAACGGTTTTTGGTTCCATTCGGACATATGGACATCACGGCAAGACAACTCTTCAGTGTAATATTTCGCATGGCATGGGGATAGCTCAACAGGTACAGGTACAACGTCATGGATGCATGCACCGGTCATAGCCGGATGACATAAAGAAAACTTATTCTAAATTAACGATAAAATGGGGTATTCTAAACTTATGAAAAAATATTCTAAATTAAATAGCCTACCATGCTTGACACTTGCAACACACAAGCGAGGATGCCACGCAAAGGAGCAACGAAGTGCAGAGTGATGCATACCTGATTATTATAGTACCACGTGGCTTGCTTACAAGCACCCCCCCAACCAGAGCGAGTGTCGTTGTCTTGCGGCGGCTTAGACTCAGTCAGTTCATGGCGTTTCTGGCATTGTCTCAGCAACTTGGAGCCAATCACGGAGTGGTTGAAGTGGGTGGTCATTCCCCGTAATTTGGTGAACACTTTTCTCACAGCAACTTGTTCCAAGAACGCCAGGACTATGAGGGCAATGGTGTGGTCCGAGCATTCGTGGCCGTCGAAGAACTTCCAACCAGCTACGATATTGCTGGCGTTGTCAGAGCATGAAGCATGAACATACTCGTTGACTGTGTCCACTGCATCTCGTCCAAGCTCCGCGTTGTATTCACCAAGGCCAACATCGGCGCAAGCCACCTTCGTGGCTTTCTCCAACTCAGGACCTGTGTGGCGAACGTCCGAAAAAGGAATCGCTGCTAAGAGAAGCTCGTTGTACTCGAAATTACGGTCCACGAAATACACCATAATACCGAAGATGCTTATGCCGCCTTGTGACCAGATATCGCCACCGATGCTTGGAAGAATGCCCTCTTCCAGTAATGCCTTCAGTTTCCGCACTAGGCGCTCCTTGCCTTCAACGGACAGCTTTAAGATGTTCTGGACGACAAGGTTATACGTGGGGGGGACGTACTGTCCTTTGGTCAGGCAGTAAAATATATCTCGGAACTCTTGGTCATTCTCAGGCAAGCTCAAGGGTCGCCCACATCGCACAAGCCACAGACTGATGAGCTTATGGAGCTCGTCTCGTTTTTCAGGAGTGATCTGCGAAAAGAAATGAACAAAGCTGCGTAAGAATACAAGAGAATACAGTATAATAAAAATACATTATGAAAAAGCTGCGTAAAAATACAAGAGAATACATCATCATAAAAGTGAAAGTTTTGAAAATACATTGTGACGCACGCACCACTGGCACCAAAGCTTCGATAGTGCTTTGTGTTCCCTCGGATTCTCCGTGCGCTGATAAGTCCACTATGTCACTAGAGTCTGCTGCAATGAGCTGGCAATATTCGTTTTTGTGGCAAGAGGATAAATGCACTCGCAGATTCGCGGTATTCCCACAGTAATGCGCCGCCTTGGTGCCTTGTGGACACAGCGTACACCGAACATATATAATCTTCTTAGTCGCCTCGTCAATCTGGATCTGGAAGTACTTCCAGACCGCAGAACGCCGCTTGCCACCATAACCATCTTCGAAACCATCATCTACGAGCACCCCACGCAACGAGCGAGAAGCATGAGCCAAAAGCAATAAGCTAGCCCCGAAAAACACCGAGGGATCCCACCCCTCCATCGACGGAGAATAATATCGGAGCCACGCAGTCGCGGCTCAGAACGAAGGACGGAGTGCGTAACAATTACGGAACGGGGAAGAGAGAGTGATTACCGGTAATCGCTTCTGCTGCCTCTTGCTCTCTCTTTTGTTTTTTGCGTTCGATCTCTTCAGCCTCCACCTCCGAAATCTCCTGCTTCTTGCGTTCACGAAATTCGCGGATTTCGACCTCATAACCAGCAAGATTTTCTATGGGTTCCCAGGTGTCTTCCCTATCCGTATAACCTTGCCATCCTATTAGCCATTGGGGGGCGCAGCCTTTAAGGCGTTCTGCCTTGATTTCACGAACTACATACACGTTATCGTCACTGCCGGCTGGATCAAAGGGAGACAGTTGAGTTCTTTTCACACGCCCTTTTCCTTGAGCTAACAGGGTCACACCGGAACTTGCCTTCGACCGCACAGCGCCACGCCCACGTTTGCCCATGATGATGATCGATTTGGAGTTTGAGTAGAGCTAGGCCTGGAGCCCTGCCCCCTTATAAAAGGTGTACTGCACACGGTCAGCCTACAACGGCGATCGATCCAATGCCATTGTGGATTGACCCAATACAATTCGTTTTTAGGTGTCATGGGAGATCGATTATCAATACCCAATTCTGATATCGATACTGCGATTTCAATGTAGCAATCAATCGATTGTGATTAATCAACGCCAACGATCAATTGATACCGATTTATTTAGGCATGGTATTGATCGATTCTGATTTTTCGACTTCATATATCAATCAATAGTCAATATTCTGATATTCAAAAAAAAGTTATTGATTGATACTAATATTCTGATAAATCGATTTATCAGAATATTAGCGCAACCGATACCGTACCTTGTTCATTTGCATATTCTATTTTTTTTCTTCTAATATGTAAGTGGGATAGTCTTTATACCGAATGTCACCGATGGATGCAAGTTTCTTACCATCTTTATCGAAGAAATCAATCTTTTTGTTTTTAGCAATCCTTGGTTTTTAACATTCAACTTTTTAGCTTGACCATATGAATATTTTGTAATCTTGTAACCCCCTTCGGGGCCCCGCCCTCCCTCTAGCCCCCCATCTCGCTCCAACGCCTAGGGGGTCCCCCTCCCTTCTCTGGCTCTTCACTTGGTTTGCGACATATTTGCGAAATGTTGACATCGCGATGCGCGACGACCTATTTGATAAATTACCTAAGTTCAATGGTTAACTTTTGAAAAGGCCATATTTGAGTTTGTGCATATGTGGAATTTACGCCTTGTGCTATCAAGATTAATTTGACCCCATATAAACTAGCATGTGAACCATTTTGAAGCGCATATGTGCGCAGATGTAGATCTTACATTCATAGCGTTTCCAACTATAAGTAAATTTTAGCTTGGAAAAATATGCGAATTCAAGCCTATGCGTGTTATGAATTTACTTTAATGAACTTCTTAACATGAGCTAAATTTTAGTGTTTGCTTGGGTCGATTATACTTGTAAAACAAACTGAATTTAAGGACATGTAGAAGATTTGCATGCTGAAATTGTAGACATTTGTGTAGGCTATAAAATCAGTTCCTGGGTACGCCTTGTCTTCACACATATGTCGGCAGATTTCATGCATCCTTCAAGTCGAATCGCAACCGATGGCCCAATATATCAATTTATATGTGAGGGTTGTAATGGCACACCCTTTAAAACAGCAATCAAACAATGCACAATGATAATAAACACAATGACACCACAACATCCCAATTTGGGATTTGCGACGGCAAAGTCGTGAATAACCATCAGAAACCCCTAGCACTGTTGATGGAGCTGATCCAGTGCCACATGCTCGGTGACAATCCGGGCAAGGTGGATGAGAACGGCCATCCACTCAACTGGATTCTCGACGCTTGCTGCGGCGTCGGCTCGACGTCCATGGCCGCCATGAGGTGTGGTATGAACGCGATCGGCTTCGACCACGACCAGTACATGGTCAGCTCTGCACAGCAACGGCTGACCAATTTCAACGCCGAGCCCGATCAGGATGCCGAGACGAAGCCAAAAAAGAAGAGTGAACCGACGACGAAGGGGAAGGAAGCAGCCACTGTTGAGTCGTCGGAGGACGAAGAAGTAGGAGAAGAGACCGAAGAGAATGCTGAATAAATTAGCAGGATTTGTCGACCGCCCTGACTGATAGTATCAGTCATGCCTCGACGGTTTAGGGTGAAAAGTACTCTGCTCGTAAACATTTGAATAAAGAATGATACATGTATGCATACTTCGGTGTTTTCATTGTACGCATACTGCACTTTTCTAGCTTGTTGCCTTTATGTATCCCTATTTCGCGCATAAATATCACTAAACCCTGATTCATATGAAATATATATAAATCCAAAAATGACATATGATAATGTCATTTTCATCGAATAGTGTGTTCAAACAAAGGCAACAAAGTGCACAGTATATCTCATAAGCATTTCACTTCACTTCCCCCTTCGAGGAAGAGTGAACTATTATGAGATACTCTCAACCCGGCCACTTGCTTCAGTGGCATCTTCAGGTTGATCTACCCTCGGGGTGCTCTCAACACCGGTACCTGTGCAATACCCTGAGAGTTTCCCTGAGGAGCTGGAGCTGATGGAACTGGATCTGGAGTTGCAACTGCTGCATTGATGCTGTGCTGACTCTTCAGTTCATTGACCAAGGTGTTGATCGAATTGACGAGTTTGCCAGACCCATCCTTAGCACCCAGATTCTGCTGCTGCTGTCTCCGATTCGGGAAAGGATTCTGAGCTGGTGGCTTTCCCTTGATATCTTTTCCATCATCGGTTCTGGTGGCATAACAATCCTTCTCGATGTGACCAGGACGACCACAACGATGGCAAGTCTTATTATTCTGTGATTTTCCTTTTCCTTTTCCTTTGCCCTTGCCTTTACCACCTTTTCCTTTATTCCGATTCTGATTGGAGTTCTGGCTGCCACTCTGATTCCAATTTCGATTTCTGTTGGATCTATCATATGGCTTCTGGCCACGTCCTCTGTCCTTATCCTTTTTGGCTGGACCTCCAGATGACTGCTCCTTCTGACCCCGATAGTGAAGGGTTTCTGATTGCTTTGAGTGAATGACGTAATTCAAATCAAGCAATACCTGTGTGGTTTCTTGCCACGACAGATTGTTCCTCTGCTCTTCTGTCAGGTATCTGAGCTGGAACTGTCTGCGGAGATCAGAATCCATACTGGTGACGAATCTGTCCTTTATTAGCACATCATTTAAATCAACTGCTGCTAGAGAAGCCAGTGATGTAAATGTGCGCAAATAATCTGCAAAGGTTTGGGTTCCTTGAGTCAGTGCCATAAGGTGTTTCTTGGCTACTGATCTCTTATGAGGATTACCAAATTGTCTGAGGAATGTCTGTCTGACCATCTCATAGGTGGTATATGGCTGTTTTGCCAAGACCTGGAAATAGTGTCTATCATTATTCTGTATGAGAGTAAGAAACACTGTGATCAAATCCTTATCATTGACACCTGGATAAGTGAACTGGAAATATCTGTCCACTGTATCCAACCAGACCTCTGCGTCCTGTCCTGATTTGAATTCCCTAGGTGGTGTCATTTTCACCTTGGGGACCAAACTGGGTGGAGCTGGTGGAGCTGGTGCTGGTACTGTATCTGCATCTGGATCTACAAAGACCATCGGAGGACTGTCTGCTGTATACTCTGCTTCTGGTGCCTGAGGCTCATTGGCAGGATCCTTGTACCGGCTCATATCTGGTTTCATGCGACTGACATTGTCATAATAGCCTATGTGGTCATATCTGGTTAGTGTATCGGCATAACCAGCGATCCACTTCGGGATTTTAAACCGACTGTATGCATCGTATGAACCGAGGATGTCGAAAAACCAAGTCGAATGATCTGGGTTGATATCAGGAATCTCATGCTCTTCCTCTTCGATAGTAACCATCTAAAACAAAACACAGCACAAAAATACCTTCAGCTATTTGCCTAACTGAGTGTGTGTGATTTATATGTTATATGTGGTATATCGGTATGTTTACATACATGTAGTATATTCGTACATAATAATGAGGTAAGTATATATGTATATCCACCTTCTTCCCCCCTCAAGGAAGTGTGTGATATAGTGGCAGTTGTCAATTGCCAATACCTCAAAATAGCATGCATTCCATATAGGAAGCATCTGTCACAGTTCTTGGGTTGTTGCCCGATACATAATCATGTTTGTGTCGAAAACAGCATGATATGTTAATGCTAAATACGAAGTTTATCGAAATTATAGTAGCATTTTAGGGCATGTAATGTTACAGCGGCCCATACACCCAATAATATGATTAGGGTGTTACATGGTATCAATAACCCTAAAATAGGTAAAAAATAAGCAGTATAATTTTTTTGCAAAGGTTTTTAAGCAAAACTGCATTTAATACCTAAATAAATGTAAGGTGGTTTTCAGAGGGTACGTTACACCCCTGACACACACATTTAATTTTAGGGGTGTTACAGGGTGTTACAAGTGCTGTATAAATCAGGGAATATTCGTAAATAGCTGAATAATTAGATCAACAAAAAAAATCCACACACATTTTTCATTTTGAAATCATGCGTGGAGCATTTTTACGTATTTTGTTACAGCCAACATGTATACCCCTACATATTACACACCTAATATCTAGGGTGTTACACGAGATATGACCATGGTCATTATGTTTTTCTGATACCTTAATAGGTATAGAATCATAATTCAAAATAAAATGGGCACACATTTTTCATTTTGAAATCATGCGTGGGAGTTTTTTACCCATTTTACAGCTTTTTTGGCTATTTGATATATTCGCCTCGGTGACATATCTCAGTGTATGTGTGGAATGTAAAGTACAGAATCACTGCAATAGACTTCACTTTGGCACATGATAAACTTCATGGCAAATAAGTGAATTATGCTGTATATCAACATCTATGGTTGATAGCATTTCTGGGTTTTACTGATTTAAACCCATGGCAGCAATTGTACATTCTGGTGATATACAAGTTATCAACTTAAGTGGGAACATCCAGTTAGGAACATCCACTTTAGTGATATTTGTCAATCTATGATCTGTTCTGAGCATAGGTCTGTGCTCTAAGATTTATCAAAATGATATTTCTTATTTAGAACATATCTGGACATTGCTTGATACAATCACAGCAATTTAACACAACACATTTGTATGTGTGTGTTGTCCTTAACAACTATTATCAGATGTCATGTAGATACTGATCTGAGAGTTGCATGCATTTGAACTGATCAGATCTGAATCAACTGTCAATATGCAACGTAGTTGTTGTTATTGCTCCAGCAATGATATGTGGAATGACGAGTGGACTGCACCCAACAGTTACCAGCTGTTTCTTGGGTGCAGTATCTTGCCTTCGGGTCTGGAGATAACTCCATCCAACCCTTCAGCATGTTGTCTTATCCTGCTCCCTTATCTATCGCAATCACTGACATTTTCCACGCACATGTGTTTGGAAAATGGTATGTACATTATCATACACATAGTAGATATTTAAGTTAATCAATTCACTTTGAATCAGTGAATGTTAATACATACAATGCAGTGTGTGTGTATGCAGTGCTTACTGATTAGCATTTTTATCAGTGTATGTGTGTGTGTGTAAGATAACTTTTACACACTTTATAGTAGAATATGTTCCGGATATTACAATATCCTAGACAATTCATCATGCAAGATAGTCAGCATACCATGCACTGAATACATCTAACATGATATATCAAGTTTAGGGATTATTGTAATTCCATAATAATCTCATTTACAAAATGAGTTGCTGGGTATATTTCACATACAGCTCCGGTGAGCATCCTTCCAGTAATCCACAGTAGAACAATATGTTGTCCGAGGAGTATCTCGACTCCACCGGGTCACATTGAGCTAATTACTGTGTTTAAGATTACTGAATAGGCACCTTATACTGTATGGGTTCTAATATAGTTTAGCATGCACTGCAATGTGCTTATGCAATGTTCATGTATCACAGCATGATGCTAATATACCAGTTGCTAACGTGATCAAACTGATATATATACACTACAGCTGGTATCGTGATCAAGCTGTATTATTAATGCATGCACAATTCACAATGTTGCAATCACTCAGCATAAAATGTATACATGGTATAATAATGCATGTACTGCATGTTGGTGATTGCTGCAAGTGATGTGTGTGCATGTGTGCATGTGTGTGTATGTGTGTGCTGATTTACACACACATATTGTGCACACATTATTATATTTCTGATGAGCATGAATGCCGATGATTAAGAATATTTGTGCAGTTGATCTTAGCAATATCTCGACATCATCATCATCGCAAATTGAAATCTTTCATAGCACGCTGCAAATAACTTATGCAAAAGGGCGCGCTGCTGATGAAAAGCATGTATTGTCGTCGCCATTCATCAGCGCATTATACGAGCGCTGACATGAATACGGATCAAAATTCCGTCGATGACCACTATGCCATATATCATTATGAACAATTTTCGAGTGTGATTCATACAAGCGCGCGCATGTAATTGGCATGCATGCTGTAAGCTGCGATCCACTTCTGCAAAAATATGCGACCATCGCGCATGCTGCCAACTGCAAATTAGTGACCATCGCGCATGCTGCCAACTGCAAATTAGTGACCATCGCGCATCAACATGTATGAAGCCGTACAAAAAGCAATTTGGTGCAATCATGAAAATTGTAATACTGCGCGGAAACGATTTCGCTGCTGATTCGTCGCATCTGCGAACATGTATACATTTGCGAACCATTTATGCGAGTACGTCTCATTGCTGCTGATGTATGCCATATGCACACCTTATCGTGTAGTATGTGCGATCAGCTGTTTCTGCGAGTGCGCTTCTGTGAACGCAAATATTTTCTCGCACGCTGTCTTCGCTATTGCAGCGGATATATCAATATTCAATTTATGCGAGTGCGTCGCCTTATGTGCTCCGCAACCTGTCAACACAAATTAATGATATCTATGCGCTGCACACAATTGAGTTCTCGTTCGTGCCTTGACGAGCTAATTTAGAATACCATTATGTTGCATAGAAGCGGGAAATTGATCCTTCCTTGCTAAAGGTGTAGTGAGCCTTGTTCAAAATCATACCCTTGCACAGATACGCACACATGCGAGATATCATATCTGTGGATAAATAAAAACTGCTAGAATACCATTATGTTAGGGCTGATATGCGAGCCCACAAATATTATACAATATATCAAATAAACACTGTGCTGTTGAACGGCACACACAAGTGTAACAATCAAGCGGGTTGTGAGTTGCATTCTCTGGATAAAGAACTGCTGAAGCACAACGCTTCCTCACTTTGTACCATACGTCTCCCATCATCTTAGATGGTACCGCCATTGGGTTGTGAACCCGAGACGTAGGTTGAACGACCAATATTGTGATAACGACTAGTTCGTTCATACTGTGCATGCGTGTTCCGCACATGCTTAAAGCAAGATGGTTCTTGTTTGTATTCAAGATGTATCTTTGCTTTGCCATCTTCGAGTTCGACGTACGAACTCTCGATGACAGGGATGACAGATGATGTGACATTATCATCTGGCGACATGTACAGTCATCGTCGACCGTACTGACGACTGTCATAATAATATATGACACGACTCGACATGTACATGTCGCGATTATGAACGAGGGGCGGCAATGTAAGGGCTGGCGGGGCGTTGGGGTATTGCTGGGTGTTGAAATGGCGGTGTATCTCTGCTGTGGTTGAGAGTGGGGTGTTGTGAGGGATTTTGGGTTTGAGATGTGGGTGTGGCATTGGAGGGCAAGTTTTTTAAATATATTCAGCGGCGTGCTGATCTCGTAGTTCAGTGGCTGAGCGGCTGCGGCGTGCTGATCTCGTAGTTCAGTGGCTGAGCGGCTGCGGCGTGCTGATCTCGTAGCGGCGTGCTGATCTCGTAGTTCGAAGGGCTTCTCGAGCGGTCGCGGGCGTGCTGATCTCGTAGTTCAGTGGCTGAGCGGCTGCGGCGTGCTGATCTCGTAGTTCAGTGGCTGAGCGGCTGCGGCGTGCTGATCTCGTAGTTCAGTGGCTGAGCGGCTGCGGCGTGCTGATCTCGTAGTTCAGTGGCTGAGCGGCTGCGGCGTGCTGATCTCGTAGTTCAGTGGCTGAGCGGCTGCGGCGTGCTGATCTCGTAGTTCAGTGGCTGAGCGGCTGCGGCGTGCTGATCTCGTAGTTCAGTGGCTGAGCGGCTGCGGCGTGCTGATGGCCAAAGCGTCTGTGGCTGCGGGCGTGTTGATGCCAGAGCGTTTGTGGCTGCGGGCGTGTTGTGTTGGGGCTTTTGGGAAATGTCGCGTTGGGGC
>LGRX02003803.1:25614-47562 GCA_001247695.2 Cymbomonas tetramitiformis | reverse complement strand
GGGGGAGGGGTTCCGGTGGCGGCGGCGGTGGCTAGGGGATGGACGTGGGAACGGGCATTGGCAGATTTGTAGAGACCTGTGAGGTTGCGTGGTTGTTCGGCGAGCACCATCACCCATGTTGCAAGGGATGGAGATGGAGGTGAGTAGCCCTGCTTCACGGTGAGGTAGAGCGAGAAGCATGTGGTTTCCTCAGGGAAAATTGCAGAGGCGGTTGGAGGAGAGGAGGTAGGTGAGGAGTTGGGAATAGAAGATGGAGTAGCGGAGGCTATCGAGGCGGCAGCTTTCGGAGCTAGGAAAGCGTAGAAGGAACTTCCCCAGTTGCCTGCTTCTGCCGCGGAGGGAGATGATGGGAGTGGCCGGAGGGTGCTGCAAGGAAGCTGGGATTGAGGAAGCAGGCTTGAGCAAGGAGACCGTCATCGAAGGAGAAGTTTCATGCGTGACATCACGTCACGTCATTGGGCGTGATGTGATCCCCCCACGTCACGCCCAATCGTTGAGGCTAAGAGTGGCGCAGAACAAGCCCATTCGGCACCGCTTTCCCTTTTCTGCGAACGTTCAGTTTGAGTTTTGGCTCATATTCTCTTTTGGAGGGAAGGGAGGCTGAGCATGTTTGATGCATGATTACAACAAGCGTGACGAGCAACCTTGAGCCAGAATGCGTTGGGCCTCAAGAGAGGGTGGGGTGTAACTTGGGGGGGTATCATCTTGAGCCAAAAGGCGCTGTGTGCGGTGAGAACTCGGGGGTGTTACCTTGAGGCAGAAGCTGATGACCTCAATGAGAGCGATGACCAGCATGGCGCTCCAGCCATGGTGAAAGATCATGCGCTCGTCGGCAGGCACGTCCTCCGAGGGGCACAACTCCACGCCGAAGAGATCCGGGTAAAGGTACAGGTGGCCCAGGCTCACAACGAACGCTGTGCACATTATGGCGGTGATCCGCGCCTCTCCCAGGTAGATGCTCTTCGAGAGGGCGAATGGCGAGCGTATGTCGAAGCTATTCCCCGGTAGTGATTGGGGTGGCGAAGGCGGCCAGGAAGGGTCTTTGATGGGAACGCTTGTGGAGCCATGGTCTCCTAGCTCCTCGAGCCCCGGTTCTTCTGGGGTGTGGTGCTTTGGGTTAGTGGAGAGGGATGGGCGGAGGGGCGCGATGGCGGTGGGTGGCGGGTTGGGCGGGGGAAGTAAGGTGGCAAGGTAGGCCAACTGCCTGCCCCCCGCTGTGTCAGGAGCCTCTGCTTGTGGCTTCATGATGAGAGGATGTCAGAAGGCTCTCGTCCATAGGAGAAGTCGTCTAGCGCCAGCTCTCAGATAGGCTCGCGGGGCTGCCAGCATGGAGGGGCCCTGCGTGCCGCCCACCCACCCCGCCCACAAGTAGCCTTGCTGGGGGATGCCAACCCCTATCCCGATGGCCTTCGGGGCGAGCTCGGCTACTCTGTTGCTGGAATTTCAATTCTGTGTTTTATTCCGCTTTATTAGGAGATATTTGACGTTTCTAGGCTTGTAGCTACAGAAATTGGAGTCAGAGCGATATCGATAACGCTCTGCCTTGGGACATCGACGATGCTCTGCTTTGGCACAACGACTCTGATGATGAGCCCATACTTATTTGTCATGAGGGCTGGGTACCTCTCTACCCCTCCCGAGCAGTTTTCCCCTTCCTTGCGACCTACTTACCAAAATCGAGCATGCTGTGGCTCGTTTTAAAGCCAAGCAGCAGATTTTCATATTTGGGGACGGGAACGATTGTCGAGCCAGCAACGAGCGGGGAAGCCAGGTACCACGGAAGGAAAATGGCGGAAGGGGAGGGGGAGGACTAAACAGAGATGTGGAAGATTTTGAAATCAAAATTTGACCAAAGGTCGTGGGCCGGATATATCTTGAAAATCTCCCTGTTTCAGTGCATCCCGTGAGCCTGCAAGTTGCCTATGCCATTGGCACAATACGACCTCGTTTAGTGGCATCGTACTAGACAATATACATCAGCAGCTCCGCCGTTGGGCCATTCGAAGCTGGTATAGTGGCACCCTGTTAGAGCCTTTCTCTGTGTGATGTATGCACGGCTGGTCATCAGCCGGGGGGCAGTAGAAGCTTGTGCAGTGGCGCCTTGCTACGGTCACTATCGATGTGCTGGGAGCATAGCCGGTCACATTAGCCGCTGCGCCGTCGCGCCCTCCTGGTTCCGTCTGTATGCGCCGTCGCCTGGTTCCGTCTGTATGCGCGTGCTTTGTGCACAATCGGCCACGTCAGCCGTTGGGCCATCAGAAGCCGGTGCAGTGACACCCTGCTAGAGTCTATATGAGTGTGTGTGTGCACGGCCGGTCAAATCAGCCGATGGGCCATCACAGGCTAGTGCAGTGACACCCTGCTAGAGCCAATATGTGTGTGTGTGCGTGTGCACGGCCGGTCAAATCAGTCGGTGGGCCACCACAGGCTAGTGCAGTGGCATCCTGCAAGAGAGTATACGTCAGCCGTTGTGACATTAGAAGCTGGTTTAGTGGAACCCTGCTAGAGTATTTTTCCGTGTGCTGGATGCACAGCCGGTCACGTGATCCGGTGCGCCATCAGAAGCTGGTGCCGTGACACTCTGCTAGAAACGTTATCTGGGCGCAGGGCGCATAGCCGGTCATATCAGTCAACTCACTGTCGCGGAACCATGGTACGTCGAATAGTGTGCGACTGGTGGACAACCTAATCATATTAGCGAATATCAGCAAGAGTGCCAGAAGCTCTCATACGATGGTTGAGGCACTCACCTCTGTGACTGATACGTGGCTATCGGTCAGGAGAGTTCCGTTATGCTGTTGAGGGCGCCCCTGCAAAGAGATCTGGTAATAGCAGCATATCCTCCCGAAACGTAGGGGGCGTAAGACTCTTAAGCCTGCCTGCCGGGAAACAGCTTCAAAAGGTGGTAGCACGATTCTTGAAGCAGACTCAACTCAAATCGGGTCGTTTGAACAGTTCACGCCTAAACTAGACTGAGGGTTGTTTGGGTTGCATAATCCTTCGCTGAACATCTCATAATAAACATATTTCTTAGATCTTAGAGATCCGCAAAGTTCTCCGTGACCGAATTCAGACGTTTTCGTGCCACGTCATGCCACGTCGGCAGTTGGCTCCGAATTCGGCAATTTTGCTCCGAATTCGGAAAAGATTCTTTCCACATGATTGATGATATAAAGGCGGAGTCGATACGACGAAGCAGAGGGAGGGAGGCGTCTCGATGAGATCGCGGTGGGGATCGCGGCAAGGGCGAGCTGCCTCGCGCGGATCATCTTGTGTGGCAAAAACGGTGAAACGAAGCGGAAATTCAAGAAATGGGAGGAAGGTGGCAATATTTCTCAACAATATCCAGGATGCTGGACGGTTCTTGTGAGGGGGTGATGGGCGTGATTCGAGCTATAGCTAATTCGACTCACGCCCAACAGGGACGCATCCTGACCATCATGAACATATCACGCATATCATATAAGCATAATAGACACATACTGCCCGTTTGGCAGTGCAATTTCACCTCTAGCGGAAACGCGGATGTCAACCGCGTCCACGTTTCCGCTAGGCGTTTCTTCCCTCACTCGCGCGCTCGCGTTGCAAGAGAGCCTGGGCAACGGCGGATGAGGGAAGCGTTAGCAAAAATAGTATTTCGTATGCGTCAATCCTGTTCATGATTCCAAACCCATATCATGGGTTTTAACCGAAATGAGAACCCATGATATGGGTTATTAAAATTTTCGGAACCCATGATATGGGTTCTAAAAATCTCTAAAACCCATGGATAACCCATAACCCATGGGTTCTTGCTAGAATTTCAATGATATCAATAAATGTGTTAAACAACTCGGATCGGATGGGTAATATTAGCTTATTCGTAGGTTAATTTTTAGCTTATGCATAAGCTGATTTTCAGCTTATTCGTAGCTTAATTTTCAGCTTATGCATAAGCCGATTTTCAGCTTATTCGTAGGTTAATTTTCAGCCTATGCATAAGCTGATTTTCGGTATATTCGTAGGTTAATTTTCAGCTTATGCATAAGCTGATTTTCAGCTTATTCGTAGGTTAATTTTCAGCTTATGCATAAGCTGATTTTCAGCTTATTCGTAGGTTAATTTTCAGCTTATGCAACCTAATGTGTTAGTAATTTCAGAACTGTAAAACCTATACGATAACAGGTTTCAAGACAATTAAACCGGTTTTGAGACTACAATAACAGGTTTTGCTTAGGCATCACAATTGAGGTTTGGTTTACCTTGCCATTATCAGCGGCTATAGGTTCAGCCGCAATTGCACTTTCAGTTACAGTTTGCGGGCCTTCGCCAGATAATACAGCTGGAAATGTCTCGTAGTAATATTTCAAGAAAGGAGCGGGATATCTCATCCAAAACAACTCCCCAGAAGCTACGCCTGTCTCGAGACTGCCGCTACCAGTCGGGCCCATTTCTTGTAGTTTAAATGCTGCGCATTTTGTGCCACCTGCATGCGTCATTTGTGTAGAACGAAAGTGAGAACAATCGACGCTAATGCAATCAACGAAGTAAAATGTTGAAAATACATCGGGCGTTTGTGTGAGAGAATATCAAATGGCGCCACATCACGCACCTGGAAACGTGTGTAAAGCGTCGAACTTGACAGCAGTGCACATATACTCGAGGGTCCTCTCTTCTGTCAACGGAGCTCCGCTTGGACTCTCCCAGTAGTCGCCAGGCACTTTGATATGTTTTCCTATCACTTCAAGAGGTTTGCTCAGACACGGGTATTTTGTGAAGGCATGGTCTGTGAGCTGGGTAGCAGTAGGTTTCTTCTTTCTGCCCATGATTTAGGTGGTGGTGCGTCCGACGTCTCCGTATTTGTAGCCTCCAACACCTTGACCTAGAAACGAACGACTTAGAAAGTGTGGACTGTGACTCGTCTTTCGCACATGACTGTCAGCGTATCGATGACATATGATTGGCTCCAACGTCCAATACCCACGTGGGTTCGTGGGTTTTTTTGAAAATCAGAACCCATGATATGGGTTTTTAAAAAAATCGGAACCCATGATATGGGTTTTAAAAAAATCGCCGACCCAACCCATAACCCATGAGTTTTGCCGGAATCATGAACAGGATTGGTATGCGTTGATTTCCCTAAACAAATTGCACAGACTAAACGGTCAACCACACATCTCGTTGTGGGCTGACGCGTTCATTTGGCGGAAGCGGGTGGAATTTAAGGAATTTGAAACCCGCAATAGTTGCGCTATGGGTTTTCATTCTTTGCGAAACGGGTACCCACATACTACTAAGTAGGGATATGTGATAATATTTCGAAGCAAAAGATTACTCAGATTAGTGTACAATCTTAGAGATCTTTATTTCGCTGGACAGGGGCACTCTCCCGGAGAGAAAGCCTTCCGCCTTTAGTTAAAATTGCATATTTAACAAATCAGACAGTAAGTATTTTCTCTAAGTCTTCATTGGCAATCGAACGGTTTTTGGTCACTTTGGGAACACGTCTGAAAATACTTGGAGAAAATACCACACAGGTCTTTGCAACCAAGCCGACTTCAGTTCTCACATAAACGTGACACGGTTTACGCCCTCCCGAATCTGGAATTCACGGCCGTGAATATTAAATTCACGGCCGTGAATATTAAATTAACGAAGGCTTCACTGCACGTATACCCAACACTGTTTGCGAGTAAATTAGATTAGGAATTTAACATTTTTCCAACGTTCGTAACGCACATAGATATATCACGATTTAGACTCCTAGGAAGTTTTTGAGCTCTTGATTGAGCCGATTCGGTCGTGGCCGCATCAGCTCAGTTTGCAGTCGCGACTGCGAGCTATAAGCTGATAGGCCCTTCTAACTATCATGCACATCGCATAAAGACTCAAACAGCGGAGGGGTTCTCGTGCGTTCTAGCGCACGATACTTGGCAAACGTATTGCTAACAGCAATATTGGTGCACCCTCAAACGCACAACCTCTGATGTAAGCTATGCGCAAAACGCGTGCTGCACATCATGGGTTTGGGTACATGCAGACCCAAACCCAAACATGCCAAACAGCAAAGGGCTTCCCGTGAGTTCCAGCGCGCGTAACTTTGCAAAAGTATTACTAAGATATATATCTTTTAGTTGCCAAAGGCCCAAGGCCTCAAAAGCCTTGTGCACGAAGCCATCAATTTATTTCTTTGGCAGATTTATTGGGTTTGTGTTCGAGTTTACCCAAACCCAATACATGCCAACCTGAAAAGTAATTCCCGTGCGTTATAGCGCGCGAAACTATGCACAAATATTTACAAGACATATATCTTTCAGTTCTCAGAAGCTCAAGGCCTGAGATAACTTGTTGGCAAAACCATCAATTTATTTCTTTGGCAGATCTATTGGGCTTGGGTTCGAATGTTTGATCGATATGTTTCCAAACTCAATACATGCTCGTAAACAGCAAACGGCTTCCCGTGCGTTCTAGCGCACGTAACTGCGTAGAAATATTGCCAAGATATTTATCTGTGATACATTCGAAGCACAAGGTCTAAAGAGTCTGTGCGCAAAATGGTGTAACTATTTCTTTGACACAGATTTTAGCGTGATATTCAAACTAATAAATCTGGGTCAAAGAAATAATATGTTAACTTCGCGCACAAGCTATCGCAAACCTTGCACTTCAGAAATGTGAAATATATACATCTTATCAATATATTTTGCAAAGTTACGTGCGCTGGAACTCACGGGAAGCCGTTCGCTGTTTGGCATGTTTGGGTTTGGGTTTCAAACCCAAAAGGCATCATGCCAGCACGCGGCCATCTTTAATATACTCAACGGCTTGCCATATATATGCTCTTGAGGGTGCACTGATATTGCTATGAACAATATCACTGCCAAGTTTCGTGAGAAGATTCTCACGAAAAGCCCTATTATGCAAAGCCGCAAGTGGTTGAAACCATCTCACACCGCACCAACCTAGCTTGCAGTCGCGACTGAATGCTAAGCTGATGCGGTTGCGGATGGAGCCAATCGATAGCTCAAACGAAATGTATTCACCTAATGAATACAAACGCTTTAGAATCGAATGGTGGAAAAAATTATGCTTCATGCTACATGCAATAAATTGTTTAGAAGAAGGGGGTGTGCCAGACGCAAAATATTGCACACGCTGAACCGCTTGCGCTTGTACCTCCGCGGTGGACACGAGCGGTGGACACCTACAGTAGTGATAGTTCATAGTACAAACGATAGTAGATGACATGTGACATATGATATATTCCCCAGAAATGGACATAATTTCTATTCCCCATTTAGCACGTTTCTATTCCCCAAACATTATGCTACCGTCCTCGTAGTCGTCGGTGTCGTAGCCGGTGAGGTCAACCTGCGAGATGGCGGTGTGATTGACAGTCTGGACGGTAAACGATATTGGGCACGAAGTGGGAACTGATTCCGCGCGATAGAGATGTCATCAGACCTGAGGCAGGTCGTCATCGTCATTTCGCCGGATCCGAGGTGCCAACGCTCCGAGGTGCACATGAAAAAACTGCGAACGGAAGGTCAAAGGCAAAGAGAAAGGCAAAGGATTTAGGATTTAGCGGCAGTACGAATAGTTTTCAGAAGCATATGAAAAATATTCTAGTGCTTCTGAAAACTATTCCTACTTCTTCTATATCCTAAACCCTTTGCCTTGACTTTTACTGCTGCACGCGACCGGCAAGCATCTTTGAAACTTCCGAGTTTCAAAGATGCGTTTTGTATTTTGGGTGCACCCTAATTTTACAAAACGGCCGAGCGCTTCCCGTTTGTGCGGGATATTCACATTTATTCCATGGAATATTTCATATGAATTAACACACATGCACACGCAGGGGAAACCCTCGGCTGTTTGGCATCTTTGGGTTTGGGTGTCACGTTCGAACCCAATCCCAAAACATCTGCCTTAGAAATAAATTGCGCGTTTCGCGCACAAGTAACTTGAAGCCTTGAGCTTCAGGTAACTTAAAGATATGTATCTTTGCAGTATGTGTGTCAAGTTTCGTGCGCTAGAACGCACGGGAAGCCCTCGGCTGTTTGGCATCTTTGGGTTTGGGTTCGAACCCAAACCCAAACCCAAAACATCTGCCTTAGAAATAAATTGCGCGTTTCGCGCACAAGTAACTTGAAGACTTGAGCTTCAGATAACTTAAAGATATGTATCTTGGCAGTATTTGTCCCAAGTTTCGTGCTCTAGGACGGACGGGAGGCCCTCGGCTGTTTGGCATCTTTGGGTTTGGGTGTCACGTTCGAACCCAGACCCAAAACATCTGCCTTAGAAATAAATTGCGCGTTTCGCGCACAAGTAACTTGAAGCCTTGAGCTTCAGGTAACTTAAAAATATGTATCTTGGCAGTATTTGTCCCAAGTTTCGTGCGCTATGACGCACGGGAAGCCCTCGGCTGTTTGGCATCTTTGGGTTTGGGTACGTTCGAACCCAAACCCAAACCCAAAGGCATAGGCCAGTTTCGTAGATTCTGTCCCGATGCCTCTGCAACCTCGCATGCTAACTCATGTTATAATGAATATTCATTATTCAAGCGTTGGATACCCCACGCCAACGGGAAGCGCTCGGCTGATTTGTTATTTGGGTATGCGCACCCAAATGACAAAAACCGCATCTTTGAAACTCGTTAGTTTCAAAGCTGCGTGGCCGATGCCTTCGTACTTATGTGCATATTTCATATGAAATATGCCATGGAATAAATGTGAACATCCCGCACAAACGGGAAGCACTGGGCTGTTTTGTAATTTTAGGGTGCACCCAAAATACAAAACGCATCTTTGAAACTCGGAAGTTTCAAAGATGCTTGCCGGTCGCGTGCAGCGGTAAAGGGCAAGGCAAAGGGTTTATGATATATAATAAGTAGGAATAGTTTTTAGAAGCAATATAATATTTTTCATATGCTTCTGAAAACTATTCCCCAGCATGCAACCTGCTCTCGGCACCATGCAACCTGCCTTCCAACCTGCCCTCCGCTCGGCAGCATGCAATGTGTTGAATTGTGTTGATGTGATTTCGCCGGAAATTTCCGGCGAAGAGACGATGACGACCTGTCTCGGGTCTGATGACCTCTCGATCGCGCGGAACCAGTTCCCACTTCGTGCCCAATATCGTTTACCGTCTGGACGAACCCCGCGAACTCACCGTCTGTCGACGCCGTGGCGGTGACCCGTGCCGATTGGAGTGGCGCGGGCTCCTCGTCCTTCACCTGCGAGACAGGCATAGCAGGGGCCGGCACGGCGGATGCCGATGCCGCCGCTCCACCTGCCGGAACCTGCTCCTCCGGCGTGATCCCCGCCGCAGCGGCAGGGCCACACACTAGAGCCGATGCATGCTCCTCAACCTCGCTCCCAGGAACGAAAGATGCGTGGGTGAAATGTACCTTCTCTTGGGCGGCCTGAATGAACCTCAGATGTGACGGCATCAAGCCGCCGCAAGATGCCCTCGTCGTCCGCGCTGGCTGCCGCAGGCTGCACGCTGAAGCCGTAGGCCGACACGTCGATGCCGCCGACCCCGCCCGCGGAAAGCACAGCGGGAGGACCGTAAGCCGACGCCGCACGAGCGAAGGCCTCCGGCCCATCATCCGCAGCCTTCTGGAACATCTGCACGAGTGCCAGAGTGTGGAGGCCCTCCGCATCCTCCTCCTCAATAGGAATGCAGAAGGCCGCCGCCGTGGCCGACGAATGCTGGCGCCCACCAAGAGGGCAGTCGCGGTACGCGTGATAGGCGTCCCCCTTGCCCGCCTTACAGTACGGCAGCGGTGGCAAAGGGGCTTCGCCTTCATACTGTCCCTGTCGAAGCCCACAGGCGGCGCCGCGTGCACGCCCACCCGATGGCCCCGCGGATGCTGCTTACCTCGCGGTTGTTGCTGCCGCTGCCCCGCGCCCGCACGATTACCTTGCACGCGTGCCTTCAAGGCGGCGATTTCGTCCAGCAGCACTGCGTAGCTACTCAGAGGACGTGATTAGCGCTGAGGATGCCGACGACCCCGCCGAGGTGAGATTTCTTGCCCTGCTGTCGAAGTAGTCTACGGTGTGTTGTTGGTGCACGTGTACCGGGCGTGCACGCATTTTACGGTACTCACGCGGTGCACACGTACCAGGATCGCACAGCTATCGTGTACTCGCAGGGTACATGCGTACCCGTTAGAGGGTAAGACATGTGTTTAAGATCCATCACGTGAGCGTGGGTGCAAGGTGCTCGCAGGGGAATCCTCGCAGGCGTCTCAAGACAACAAGGCGCCGTGGAGGTCGGGGCACGACAAAGGGATTGGCGCAAAGCGCCATGTCCGTGCCTCCGATGCAAATGATGCGTGAAGGTAAGTGTATGGACGATGCGTAGGCACAAAAGGATTTACGGATACGGCAAGGTTTATATACCCCCTCATCAGCATGATCATCGTGAGCATCTGCCTCTCCGTCCCCCCGATTTCGAAATGCCGGCGGATGGCGCCGGGCCTTCGGGAATCGCGAAGAATTACGAGGGAGAGGCACCCTTGCCGCCGATCCCTTTTGTACTCGCCGAGGGAGAGACGCCCGCCGTCGCCGTTGAAGATGCGCCGGCACCCGTGGGTGATGACCTGCCTTACCTACCCCCCGCCGCCAATTTTGTCGTGAAGGTGGCCCTCCTCGATGGCACGGTGGTCGATGAAAGGACATATGCATGGGGAGTTATGGTCGGCATCCTTAACAACATCGAGCACTCGAATCCCGCCTTATACCCGGGATGGATGCGAAATGGTTTCTACTACGATCTGGTAGCGGATGATGTTGAGATATCCCTTCATTATGGCTACTATCCTTAATCCAGATCCTCCCACAAGGATCTAGCGCAAATGGGCATGGCGACGTTGTATGTCGTATTTCTTGGCCCGGCATATGCTTTGGGGCTATATTTATGAACCTTTTGAATTATCTATAACATTGGTTTGCTTGAAATGTCGATGGTTTGACCTTTAATCTTAGCGTGGTTTGGGTGGGTGCTTTCACAGAATGTTGATTAAAATGCTAGATCCTACCACAATGATCTAGGGTACCGACAACTCTAGGCCTTGTTACACGAGCTCGGGTTGGTGCGTATGTTGTCAACCCTCGAGGGTATCACCAAAACTAATTTTGTAAGCCCTTTAATATCATACTAGCCGTATTAATCGCCGCATATGCGCATGACATGGTGTAGTACCGTCGAAATTAAATATTTCCATCATAACCAGGGTCTGAAAATCGTATTCTAGAACCTCTAGCGGTAGTTCTAAACGTTCAAAAAATCCCAAAAAAATCCCAAGGAGACTTTGAAGTCATATTAAAGTACTGAAGTACTCACCAAGGCAAAGATCTAGCCTCAAAGCTTAAAATGGACCAAGACTTACGCCCAAAATGCGAAATTGTCCCCATACTTAAGGAGTATGTATATCTTACCCATGTGACCGCGTTCGTGTGATGTGTCCAATATACATGACCCAAGTCGTATTTTGACCCAAACATGATTAATATACCTGCATACCTTGAGATATATCATGTATATAGTGGCAAAGGATCGATACACGATTGGCAAAAAAATGTGGGAGACACACCCTGTTTTTGAAGCTTTAAAAAACGCAGCACTTCGAAATTTGGTTGGGGCATGCTATAAATGTATTAGCTAGGAGCATATATGATGGACTCTCGTCGAACCACGCACCATACTACTTAGTATAGGTCCCATGTGGAAAGTATTCCTTGGCGTTGACTTGTAGAAAGCTCACAGTGGGGAGCCTAAATAAATTATTGAAAAAGTGATCCTTGTGGGTGGATCTAGAGCGTTCTAGGTCCTCCCACAAGGATCTCGGGATAGTAGCCAATTACGGTTCGGAGATCTGGGACATTTCATTCCCCATCGATGAGTGCATGCTCGAAATTAGGGCACACCCGATTTTCGTGCAAGGGCGGCCTACGCCGATTGTCGACACCTTTGTTGAGGCCCCCGTGGTTGAAGACGACAAGCTTGAGGACGACGTGCTACAGGATGACGGCGGTCAGAGTGACATGGTGGGAGAGTTAATGCAAAAGCTTGCGGAAATGTGTCAGGTACGTGTTCACAAGCCATGATCCCTGGCGAGTAGTTCATGGTGGGTGCGCGTGCACCCGGTGTGTACCCGTGATGGTACATCACGGGTACATATGACCCACTGAAGGGGTACATGCCACGTACATGCGTACCCCGTGCCCCGCATGTATACATATTGATGTTGACTTGTGTCCTAGGTCTTTGTTTTTGCAGGATGACGCGGGAAACGAGGACACAACCGTACTTCTTGTCTTGGAGTTGATTGAGTGGAACCTGACGCACAACCTTACCCAAGCTTCCTTCACGGATGTGTTGGCCATCCTTCGCGAGCGCCTTCCAAACTTTTACCCCGGCGACACGCTCCCGAAAAGTTTCAACGCCGCGATCTCGCAATTCCAAGCGTTCGGGCGTCCGCATAAGATTGTGGACATATGCGTGAACGGCTGTTGCCGATTTGATGGGTCGAATGCTGGGTGCACCACATGCCCCAAATGTGGCGCGGATCGGTGGGACGAGAAAATGATGGCGAAGCCGGAGAAGAAGCGCCTTGGGCGCACGGCCTTCTACTATTGGGACATCAAGGACCTACTAAGGAGGATGCACGCGCACCCGGAGTTGGCGGCAGACATGCTCGCGCATGCAAAGCACGTTCCTACCGAAGACGAGATGCACTACATGTGGGGTGTGTAAATCGCCCGTCCCGTCGAAAGATTCCAGTGCATATGTACCCTTAGTAGCGTACTCGAACCCCGCGTACATAGCGGGTGCACCAGGTCATGCACCTCGTACGTGCGTACCCGGCGTGTACCCCTATCTAGTCTGTACCCAATCAACCATGATATCACACGGCTTGCTTGGTTGCAGATTCGCCGGCGTGGAAGAGACGGCGGGAGAAATACCCCAACTTCTTTAAGGACTCCCGGAACGTCGTGCTCTTGGGCTGCGCGGATGGGGCAAACGTATGGAAGGACCTCCGCGGCGTTTTCCCCGTTACATTTCAATACCTCAACTTGCACCCCGCCATCCGGGGGAAGTTCGTGAATATGGAGTTGTGGGGGATTTGCAACGGAACGAAACCAAAAAGCACGCAGCCGATATACGAGCTCTTCGTGGACCAACTTCTAGAGCTTTGGGAAGGTGTGCCATGTTACGATGTGCTCGAGAAGAAATCGTTCAACCTCCGATGCATGCTTTTCAAGATGCTTTTCGACATTAAGGGTTTGATGGATGGCGCATGCCGCATGGATGTGGGGGCGTATTTCGCCTGCCTCAAATGCATGCATAAGGCCTGGTTCTCCGACGTCTTCAACGGCATGCGGTACACGTTCCGTACGGAATCGGATCCCGGTGAGTGCCACGGCCCATTCTTATGATTGAGTAGAGGCCGGTGCACGTGCACCCGCCGTGTACCTTTTGTAGGTGCGCGTGTATTCGCGAGTACGTTCTCATTCGTGCTGGCCAAGTGCGCGTGCACCCGGTGTGTACCAAACCTTTGTTACACTAAACTCACGCGATGTGCACAGAGCCGGTATGTTATCCTTTACGCACGGACGAGGATATTCGCTACCACGCCAAAAAGCACGCGAAGTTGTCGGACAGTGGTTTCTTTACGAAGACGCATATCCAAAGTTTCATGTCGGCGTGGGGGTGAAGCTTCCGGCCGAATTCTCGCGATTGCCCTATTGGGACGAATCCATGGACTATCTTATCGACCTCATGCACCTCATCAAGAACCTAGGCGAGCATGTTTGCGACTCTCTGATGGGTGCCGATTTCGACGACAAAGTCCGCCAATGGGCGAAGCAAGAAGGCATCAAGGCTAACTGGTGGACCACAGGTATGCATGCATCTATGCGTACAGAGCTGCACAGGTACCTTCCTGGGGCTCATGTACCGGACGTGCACCCGCGTGTTGCGTACATGTGCACCCATATTTGGTGCATACACGGTGCATATGTACGGTGCCTTGGAATATTTGGGTACATATGTACCCGGGAAAGACGCAGGAACGTGAAACAAAAGATGCCGGAAATCCCTTCTTATGGTTACCTTGTGCGCCGGAGGCCCTGCAAAATTTCCATATTCACATACGAAAATTCATGTTGACTCTGTCTTGTCATTGTTCCGACATTGCTAGTATGGTCCTGTCAACGGGTACATGGCCGGTACAATCATGTGCACCTGGGGCATGTGTACCGGGCGTGCACCCGGGCAAGGTATTCTGCGGGTACACGCGCACCCGACATGTTTCGCACGAGCAAAGCAGTGATGTGATGAAGGGGGGGAAGGGGGGGTCGCTTGCAGGCGAAAAGGGCAAATACACCATGCGAGATTCTCCTTGGCAGATTCCCGACGTCAAAACCAATTCTTATCGCTCATTGGATGCCGCTGGCTTTTGGGCTAGAGATGGCGAATTTCCACGAGCTTGGGGAAGTGGCCAATGGAAATTGTTGAAGCTTGCTATGGATGGAAGGGCGAAGAAGCTGAAAGCGCACGAGTACTTGGTAATGTTCGTCTCCGGCATGTTTGCAACTCTCGCGGCTTGGCCACGCGATGACAATTCCTTTAATCCACTCGCCAAGATTGTTGGAGACCTCACCACCATCATAAGGGAGTTGACTTCGCACAAGCTCATCCCGAAGGTGCGATAAAATATGCTCCTCCATCCCACATGACACCTGCAACTGCAAGCACGTAGGGTATATTTACGGGGTACACGCCTAGTACACACGCTCTCGGTGCGTACCCGGCGCGGTGCATGCCGGGTACATATGTAACAGAATAACGGTGCGTATGTACTTGCTTTGTATCCGGTACATAGAATGTCCCGGTACGCGTGCACCCACCTTGCACGGGGCGTGTGTCGATACAGGACAAGGCGTCATTGGACAAGTATGTACAAGAATGGTTCGAGAACATCGAGAGCACTCGGGGAATGTGTTCACCACATTGGTGGGTACTTAACACGCACTTGCTTTCGCACACGATCGATCAGATTTTTTACCTTTGCCGGTTCGCGAGTATTGGATGTACGTGTTCGAGTCGTATAATGGGAAGATTGGGAGATGGGTGAAGAACAACGCGTTTCCAATACAGAGCATCATGAACGGCATCGGCAGACAGGACATGATACGGTTCGTGCGTGGACTCCTCATGGCATTACGCCAAAAGGTGCCAATGCCGTTCCACACGAAGGTCATCACCGTGGACCCGGTTGGCGTCAACAACGTGGGGAAAAACCACAATCTCGCCGACCTCGAGCAACAGCAGCTGACCAAGTGGATGAGGAACAATATCCAGCACTACATAAATCTCGAGGAACTCGTGGAGAACTACAACCACCTCATCTCCAAGTAAGTCGCATGTGGAGCATTGCGGGTGCACGTGTACCCACCATGTACCATATGCCAGTACGTGTGCACCCGGTCGCAACCGTTTCCAGTGCTGGCCCGGTACATCTGCACCTAGCCTGCATCCGTAATGAAGTGCACGCGCGGTACATACGTCCCCGGCATTTCCGTAGTGCTTAGGCGCCATGTGTTGTTTGCAGACGGCGCATCTTCAGGTCAAAGACACCGGGTACCGCCAAGTACAAGATGCACATCGACCTGGACCCCACCCCATGGTTGGGAAGACAATACACAGAGTATGAGCGCGCTCTACTCGAAGGTTGCCCTCCTCGATGCCGCAAGTTCAATCGAGTGCAAGTGGGTACGATGAAGCTCCGGACCGCATCCATGGACAAAAAGTTCAAGACAGTGCAATGTTACTTCCGATCCTTTTACGTCGAGAGGGTGAGGACGAAAGGTCGCGAGCAAACAAAGGAACAAACAGACCGGTGAGTACACAATCATGTACCGCCAGTATCCGTACACCCTCGGTACATACACACCTAACATGGGAACGTGTGGGTACATAACTACACATGTACCCGTCATGGCTTTATGCTGGGTACGTCCTGGGTACACATGTACCAGTGTACAGTAGTGTGCAGGCCGAACATGCATGCACGAGCCGAGCGGTGCGAGACTGATTTGATATCGATGTGATGGTACATACGTGCTTTATGTCGGGAGGGGGGATGCTTATATTCCAGGTTCGGCCGGGTGGATGACATCTATCGAGTGGAGCTTGGAGGAAGACCGCACGTGTTTGTCAAGGTTTCGTGGCTCAAGAAGCCAACTAAAGCTTTAACGGCCGCTTTGCGTGCGAGGCATTCCATCATAGGAGCGGATAGTGTTTCAAACTGCTTCTACGTATTGGACCCAGAGAATCCGGCCACTGAATTCGATCGAAAAGAACCGTTTATGCTTGCCGAGGAGATTGCTTCTCAAGTGGTGATTCGAAAGCATCCTTGCATGGAAACCTCGGTGGTCTTGGATCCGCTAGCCGACTTCTTTGAGCAGATTGTCCGAGATGAGAATCCCAGTGACGATGAGGCATGATAGATAAACATATGTAAATGTAATTGTATATAATGATCGTTTTTGTTATGGTGAATTGTTAAATTCACACATGGTACATTATCGGTACACGTGCACGCCATATATAACACGCGTGGGGTTACTATGCACCCACGTCGTACTAAGGGGGTGCGTTCACATGTACCCAACATGCACTAGTCTGCCATTTGGTACATGGCCGGTACATGTGTACGAGTAACCATGTACCCAGCATGTACTCAGCATGTACTGCATGGTACACGTTGAGTGCATGTGTACGCGGGACCATGTACCCGGCATGTACCTACATGTACCCGCCCGGTGCATGCTGGGTGCATGTGTACGCACTCGATTGCGTACACATGCACCGTTCTGGAAGTGTGTACCCGTCGACGGGGTACATGTAGGTACACGTAGGTACACGCCAGTCCTGTTTTCCGGATGTCCATTTCTGAAGGAATAACTCATTTTTTACATCGAAACTTGTCAAGGATGTCTTAGTCACTCATGGCCTTGACATATATGTGAAAATATTGCACTTTTTTACAACTCGGATTTTCACTGAGTTTTGGGCCCCAAGTTGGGAGTGGGTAGGTACATATGTACCTTGCCAAAGTACATGCCGGGTACATGTCGGGTACAGGCGTCCTAAATTTGTAGGGCATCCAGCGGGTGCAACGCGGCCGACGCCTCGAGCCAGTCCCCCGCCGGAGAGGCGGGACACACGATGAGCTCGAGAGTTGAAAATAGCAATTTGTTGGCCTCGGAGCGGACGGCCAACGTGGAGTCCTCCAAGTCGAAAAGCGGCGCAAATAAAACGTCCTGCGCCTCGAATGCCTCCTGGAGGGCAGGTACCAGCTTCGCGACGAGCACCTGCGCGTTGGACTCAGTGCCAGTGAATCGTTCATGCTTCTCACGGAAACATTTTCGGATGACGTGCTTCGCCACGCTCTCGTCGAAGCGCTCACGGGTCAATGAGCGAACCCCCGCCAGGAAAGCTGCCTGGCAGAGTGTTGGATATACCCCTAGGACTCGGGATATATTCACTCAGTGATCAGTTTTCTCAGAATGTGATAAAGTTGATAAGTTAACCCGATATAACGGGCATAAACAGTTAGGGTTCGGGTTCGGGTGACAGTCATACACACTACTATAGGAAGAGTCACAAAGCAAGCGGTGTGACTGTTCCAGCACACCACCTAGTGTGGTGACTGGCTAGCCGAAGGTGAAACCTGTGAACAAACACCATCTACAGCGGTGGAAATTGGGCTCTAAGGGAAGGCCTGTCCTTTCTGGCAGGGCGGTTCCCAGTCAAGAGTTGTAAATCTGAAACCGGTCCGTGATCGGACCCCTCTGCACATACAGCTACGGTCAATCTCACTGTGCAGGAGCGGTATGATTAACTTCCTAGCCACTAGTTGGCGGTGGCACTTCTGTGCCGGCCCGCAGCACAGTCATGGTGCCGTGAATTGAAGATGTCGATGCCGTGATTGAATCATTCGTAGAGCTCCAGAAGAAATCTGAAAGGTCTCGATCGGTGTGCGAGGGATCCTCCCCGTCCTCCTCGTCAGTAGTCGGTCCCGGTGAGTAGTCCGGTGACGGTGGTGCATCCCAATACAGCGGTGAAGCGGGCGGGACCGGGAGTGGAGGTACCGGGATGTAAAGCCCGATTGGTGCATTGTGAAGGCCTTGCCGAGCACGGTGCCGGCCGTGCCGGCGCGGTGGAATAGCAACCGGTGCCGCAGAAGTGAATGCAGGCTCGCTGGTGGTCGCCTCGGCAGCACCACCGACCTCCAGGCCGGTGTGGTCCGGTGCACATGCCTCGCCAAGAGCGGCAGCCGAGATTGGCGCCGCGGTGGCGCAAACACAGAAGAGAGCACACACCATCACCGCAATCGCCGAAGAGCGGCCAAACCCCCAAGGCGGTGCACCGCATCCCCGACGAGATGTTAAAGGCTGCGGGACCGCATCCTCACCGTCAATAGGGTCATGCCCAGCTGCAGACCCGTCCGCGTCGCCGTCGCAAGAGTCGGTCTCCGACCCGGCGTGCATGTACCGCATCGCCAAGTCCTTGCCCTCAGCCGTGATCGAGAGTCCCCCCATCCGCGCGATCCGGTCTGCAAAGCAGAGGTCGGGCTCGTGCGCGTGTATGGGGTCCACCGGCATCATGGCATCGGCGTCGGACGCCCCCGACTCGTCCGGGCAAACATGCGTGATAGCCGCCGGCGGTGGCGCCGGCGGTGCGTCCTCGCGGACATGCGTGCAAGCGGCAGCCGAGATCCCGCTCTCGACACCACCGACCGTGAAGCCGCCCATGTGGGTGGCAGGCTGGCAGTAGGGCAGGAATTCCTGCAACGCACCGTCTTCCCGCTCCGGCTCGATCCCGAAGGAACACGCCGAAACGCCGTCGAGCATCTCCGGCTTGCCCCCCGCCAGAAGGCAGAGCGCATCGAACCGCTCGCCGTCGTGCTCGTCCATGGCCGTCTGAAACTGCTCCGCCAGCAAGTCGTTCTCGATGTCACCGAGGGAGAAGCTGTGGAAGCTTCCCCCAGCGCCGTGCTTGCCGCCGTTCGGGCAGTCGCGGTGCCAGTGGCGGGCCTCGTCCTTCTTGCACGTTGAATTTTGGCAGAATGGAATGAAGTCGCCGCTGCCTTTGTGGAAAGCAACGCGCTTCCTCACCTGCGACTGCGGCCAGTTTCCCCCCGCCGGGAGGTCACCTGCCGCAAAACGAACACCGGAGCCGCCTCCCCCGTTGCCGATCTTGTGCTTGTCCGCCCGCGGGGTAAAACCCCGCCCGTGGACCTTGTCCGTGAGGGCCTTCAGCTGCCGCTTCACGTCGAGGATGATGGCCGTGAGGTCGGACAGCTGCGAGGTGTCGCCGTCAGTGGCCACGGCCGCTGCGGACAGGGCGAACGAGGCAGTGTGCGTACCGGCCGCCACGTGTCGGGCGTAGCACTCGAGGACCCATTGTTGAATGGTAAGAAGGTCCACGGCCGCTCGCTGCTGGTGGGTGAAGAGCCTCGACACCACCGGCGCGTAGAAAGCAGGGTCCAGCGCGGCGAGGAAGAGCTCCTTCACCTCGTCATCGTCGAGGGTGTTGCGCCTCTTGGCGGACCGTAAGGCCGCGTTGAAGTCCGTGATGGACTCGGACGGGTCGGTGTGGGCCTTAAAACGGACGCCAAGGAGGTCCGATGTCCCCTGGAAGGGTGCACCGGAGTCCAGCAGACGCCTTGCGAGCTCCAGCAGGGCCCGCTTGCCGTCCAGAGGGTGCAAGGTCGCAGATGCCTCGAGCCAGTCACCCGCTGGAGAGGCGGGAGACACGATGAGCTCGAGAGTTGAGAAGAGGAGCTTGTTGGCCTCGGGTCGCACGGCCAACGTGGAGTCCTCCAAGTCGAACATAGGGGCAAACAGCGCGTCCTCGGCCTCGAATGCCTCCTGGAGAGCAGGCACCAGCTTGGAGAGGAGCACCTGAGCGTTCGACTCCGTACCCGTAAATCGGTCATGCTTGTCGGGAAAGCATTTCCGGATGACGTGCTTCGCCACGCTCTCGTCGAAGCGCTCACGCGTGAGCGAGCGAACACCCGCCAAGAAAACGGCTTGGGCGGAGTTCGCAGCTGGCGCACCAGCGGGCGCCGGCGTAGCCGGCGTGACGGAATTACGTGCGGCAGCGGAGTCGAAAATTGTAGCTAGCGAGCGTCGGCGTGACGCCATACTTGAGGTCAATCTAGTCGCAACGATGATGTAGAAGACTACAGAGACGAAGTGAGGGTAAATGCGGCGAGGAACGGAAGGAGCGGCGGCCAAAAGTCGTAAGGCGGTTGTCGAGGAAAAGAAGGAAAGCTGCGGCGTAAAAGTTTCCCCAAACGTGCATGTGGATCTAACAACGCGGCCAAGGAACTTGGTGTTGGATCCGACCAAAAAACCCAACGTCTACCAACGCGTAGTACGGGAAAATCAAGCAGCCACGAGCCCGAGCTCTCCGTAAGTCCAATCAACCAGTCATGTAACTAGGCCATACCGCTCCGCCGCGCCTCTAGTGGAGCCCCTCACTCCATCTCAAGCGTCGGTGTTTAGCCTGACATGGCCAAACTACGCAGTGTCTAAATAAAGAGTGAGTGGGGCCAAACCTGTTGGATATACCCCTAGGACTCGGGATATATTCACTCAGTGATCAGTTTTCTCAGAATGTGATAAAGTTGATAAGTTAACCCGATATAACGGGCATAAACAGTTAGGGATCGGGTTCGGGTGACAGTCATACACACTACTATAGGAAGAGTCACAAAGCAAGCGGTGTGACTGTTCCAGCACAGAGTATATTGCTTACCGTGGCGGGCCGGCCCGGGGCCGTAGCTCACCACTCCGGGCCGCATGCGGGCCGATGGAATATATGGATGCGGGCCGTGACGTTTGATATGAAAATACCAAAATTTATGCAAAATTATGCGATTTTTACAATATCACCATACTTAAAATTAAATTTTCGCGCCAGCGGCGGGCAATTTTGGAGACTGGCCGTATTGGCCGAAAGCGGGCCAGTGGATTTGCTGATTGCGGGCCGTAAAGAAAAAAATAAGCAATACACACTGCTGCCTGGGCGGAGTTCGCAGCCGGAACACCAGCAGGTGCCGGCGTAGCCGGCGTGACTGAATTACGTGCGGCAGCAGAGTCGAAAATCGTCGCTAGAGAACGTCGGCGTGACGCCATACTCGTAGTCAATCTAGGCTGCTCACGCTTTGACCCTGGAAGCCGCCAGCACATCACATTGAAATACCTCCCCCCAAACTATGTTTTCAAGACCCGGAGGGGTTGGACCTCTACCTAGACTCGATATTTTGCCATGGGGGGTTAGACCCCCCTAGACCTCGATATTTTGCCTTGGGGGGTCGGATCATATCCCCCCCCGGCAGAGCCAACACGCGCGGCGGGGGCCAACACGCGCGGCGGGTCCCAACACGCGCGGCGGGGGCCAACACGCGCGGCGGGGGCCAACACGCGCGGCGGGTCCCAACACGCGCGGCGGGGGCCAACACGCGCGGCAGGTCCCAACACGCGCGGCGGGGGCCAACACGCGCGGCGGGTCCCAACACGCGCGGCGGGGGCCAACACGCGCGGCGGGTCCCAGCACGCGCGGCGGGGGCCAACACGCGCGGCGGGTCCCAACACGCGCGGCGGGGGCCAACACGCGCGGCGGGTCCCAACACGCGCGGCGGGGGCCAACACGCGGCGGGTCCCAACACGCGCGGCGGGGCCGGGCCAACACGCGCGGCGGGGGCCAACACGCGAGGCGGGTCCCACGACACGCGCAGCGTACCGTGGGGTCTTTTAGTATTACGAGTGATCCGACATGCGCCGCAGCCGAAATTTTTCAAATAGCGACATTGCTGATTCGTATGAAATGCACCATATTCGTTCTTTCACCCCCCCCCCAGACTCCGTTTTCGAGCACTGGGGG
>LGRX02003803.1:0-25594 GCA_001247695.2 Cymbomonas tetramitiformis | reverse complement strand
GGGCAACCCTAGTCGCAACCATGATGTAAGAGACTGTAGAGACGAAGTGAGGGGAAAATGGGACGAGGTACGGAAGGAGCGGCGGCCAAAAGTCGTAATGATACGACGAGATAAACAGGCCGTGAATATATTATCAATATACAAGTTAACACTGCGAAGTTGGACAGCAACGCAAGTGAAAGTAATAGCGGGTGATGAGTGCAGTCTCTGAGTGAAGATCTGCTTGAAGCCCAACGCTTCCTCATCTTATACCATACGTCTCCTATCATCATAGATAGTACCGCCATTGGGTTGTGAACCCGAGACGTAGGTTGAACGACCAGTATTGTGATAACGAATAGTTCGTTCATACTGTGCATGCGTGTTCCGCACATGCTTAAAGCCAAGATGGTTCTTGTTTGTACTTCAAGATGTATCTTGCTTTGCCATCTTCGAGTTCGACATACGAACTCTCGATGACATGGTCATTCAAGTCTTTCCTTGAATAATGACAGATGATGTGACTTATCATCTAGCGACATGTACAGTCATAGTCGACCGTACTGACGACTGTCATAATAATATATGACACGACTCGACATGACATGACATGACATGACATGGTATGACATGTCTGACAGGTATGACACGTATGACATGTATTACACATATGTCATCGGTCATGATCCTGTATGGTATGACATGTATGACATGTATGACATGTATGACACATATGTCATCGGTCATGACCCTGACACGTAATGCGGTTGTCGAGGAAAGCAAGGGAAAGCTGTGGCGTAAAAATCTCCCCACGTGCATGTGGATGCAGAGTGACGCGGCCAACGAAGGAAAGTGGTGTCGGATCCGACCAAAATTTCCAACGTCAACCAACGCGTAGCGAGGAAAATGAAGTCCGCCTCATGCACAAGCCTCCCGTAAATCCAATCAACCAGACATCAGCTAGGCCATACCGCTCCGCCGCGCCTCTAGTGGAGCCCCTCACTCCATCTCAAGCGTCGCTGTTTAGCCAGACATGGCTAAAATTCGCAGTGTCTAAATAAAGAGTGCGTGGGTCCAAACCTGTTGGATATACCCCTAAGACCCGGGATATATTCACTCAATGATAGTTTTCTCGGAATGTAATAAAGTTGATAAGATAACCCGTTATACGGGCATAAACTGTTAGGGTTCTGGTTCGGGTGACTGTCACAAACACTACTACGGGAAGAGTCACATAATCAGGTGGTGTGACTATTCTAGCACCGAGGCTCTTTTTTCATTACTACTTACCTCTGCTCCTTATGATTTGGAACCTGGCCAAATTACCTTACCTTACTACCTCTGACCTTACCTTTGACCTTTATAATCTTCACCCAAACCAAATGACCTTACCTTACCTTAATCAGCAGCAGCAGCAAAGCTCGAATCCCAACGGGCGACGCAGTCGAATTTTCGATCTCACGATCGCCAGGCGCTAACGATGACAGTGCCACAACAATCGCGTACATTTATCGCGACGCCACCCACGCGTTATGGCATGGCATGATGGGAAGCAAAAAGCACGAGCACTGTCGCGCACATGATCCTGCGGTCATATGATGTAATGGCGAAAATGATTTAAACATCGCATGGCCGACGCGATGTTCGGAAATCAAATAGATTCGCTTTTACATTGCATAGCAGACGCGAGGTTCGAGAAATATCAAATCATTAATGGAATGGCAGACTCGATGTTCATGTTCGGATCTCTCGAGTGCGCCACGTCGGCAAGATAAATAATCCCATCGACCGTCAGATGCGCCTAGTGGAGATCTTAATTTAAGATCGACTGGGCCTAGTGTATTACATGCAGCAGCAGCAGCAGCAGCAGCAAAGCTCGAATCCCAACGGGCGACGCAGTCGAATGTTACATCTCACGATCGCCAGACGCCAACGATGACAGTGCCACTGCAGTCGCGCACATTTATCGCGACGCCACCCATGCGTTATGGCATGGCATGCTGGGAAGCAAAAAGCAAAGCACTGTCGCGCACATGATCCTGCGGTCAGATGATGTAATGGCGATATCCATGTTAACATCGCATGGTAATTATAATCGTGCTGTCCAAAAAGATCGACGCCTAGTGGAGATCGCATATTTGTGATCGACAGCGCCTAGTATAATCTTCACCCAAACCAAATTACCTTACCTTACCTTACCTTAATCAGCAGCAGCAGCAAAGCTCGAATCCCAACGGGCGACGCAGTCGAATTTTCGATCTCACGATCGCCAGCCGCCAACGATGACAGTGCCACTGCAGTCGCGTACATTCATCGCGACGCCACCCACGCGTTATGGCATGGCATGCTGGGAAGCAAAAAGCAAAGCACTGTCGCGCACATGATCCTGCGGTCATATGATGTAATGGCGATATCCATGTTAACATCGCATGGTAATTAATCGCGCTGTCCAAAACGATCGACGCCTAGTGGAGATCGCATATTTGTGATCGACAGCGCCTAGTACCTTACTTACCTTACTTAATCAGCAGCAAAGCTCGAATCCCAACGGGCGACACAGACGAACTTTCGATCTCACGATCGCCAGACGCTAGCGATGACAGTGCCCTGCAGTCGCGTACATTCACCGCGACGCCACCCACGCGTTATGGCATGGCATGTTGGGACGCAAAAAGCGAAGCACTGTCGCGCACATGATCCTACGGTCGGATGGCCTAGTGGAGATCTCTTTTTGAGATCGATCCGCCTAGTACTAGATAAAATGCGAGCCTTAATGGTCTAGGTCTTCCGCCAGATTGCAGCGTGGCGCGACATCGCAGCGTATCGTGCCAGGCGCCAGCGCGGCGCGGGTTGTGAGAGGTGGCGCCAACGCGCCGAAACGCCGGCGCGGCGCTGATTTTTTACCCCGCGCCAAAGCGCTGGCGCGGCGTCAAACCCCCATGGCGTGGGTGGCGCGTCCAAACGCCACCGCGCCGTCGCGTTCAATCGGCATTCTTGTCACACATGGACATGCCAATTTGCCGATCTCGAATCTCAATCCGATCATCTCGATCTGACGTGAGTTTCCTTTCGGCTTTCGCGTTTCGCTCCGCGAAAGGAAAGCTTTCAGGCGAGGGGCAAGCGAAGGAAACATGAAACAACTTGCGTGGGGCTTCAAACAAATTCCTCTCGAAGGAAACTGAAAGATCTCGAGTTGGATACAGTCGCAATTGTCGACACCCCTCACAAATTGTGTTCGACACTGCAATCTCCGAGAATATCGCGTCATTTTTGTGGCGAATGTAACAGGAATATAACAAATGGCTTAGAGGTTAGGTGCCCGGAGCAGGTCGCTGTGTCTCTATCACCCACCTGGAGGTTGCTTAGAGGAGACTGCCCAACGAGCTTCTTTGGCCGATATCTTGAAAAGAGTGATAATCAAACGCACAAGGCAGTGCTCCAAGCCTGAACATTAACGGGACATGCCAGCGTCTCTCAACAGAACTCACACTGCAGACCACGGGAGCTGATCTTGGACGCGTGGGCAGCCGCACCCACTCTTGCCAGGTCAGGAAATACGATAGTTTACAGCAAATCGTGCGATGTAGTCACAAGGATTGGTCTTCACTGTCGCAGAAATATATATCCAGAGAGCAGTAGGTGTTAACACGGTTTTCAGCGGAATCGCCAGTTTCGGTGAAAGAGTACTTAAGGCAAGTGGTTTTGCCTTAAAACATTGGCGCGATGTCCGGAGTGACAACACAAGGCGTTACAGACTTTCTTCTCAGTCACAACTTCACTTTGAGTGCGTTTGAATTATGGCACGAGTTGATAGAAAGTGGGGCGAGCGCTGAGGACATGGAGACGCTGGAGCACTTCTTTACCGACGAGAAGCGTTTTCCGTCCGAAGCCGTAAAGCAGTTTCAGGGAAAGGAAGGTGGGCTGGAAATCCAAGCACATATCTGTCTACTCGGGCCCTTGATATGGTGGCTTGCTTGGCTTCTGCGCTCATGGCCCACCCTTGTTGGACACCCGTTACCGTCCACCCCGAGACTCGCGCCCCTTCTCATCCGCGGGGGTGTTGGGTCTTGTAAATCGATTGCGCTAAGGGGATGGCCTGGTGCAGATGTTTCTCTCCAAACGCTTGCTTTTGAGCGGGATGAGAAGCTATCGATTCAAGAGTACGAACTCCGAATCGTGCGGGAGGACCTCGAAGCACTGAAGTTGCATCAAGCCGAAGAGATTGCGAAAGGTCAGTTGACAGCTATGTTGTGTTAAGCTATTCCCTATGTGATCGCGTAAGACGAAACTTCCGTTCACACCCTTCACTTGAAATGCCCACTTGCGCCACGGTGCATGAGCCGCGCACCTTCGGTCGAGACTGGACGATTCTTCCATAACGGGTGTGCGACATGCGGTTCATGCTTGCAAACTTGCTTATCCTCGAGTTGCACCAGGAATCGTGCGGCAAGACTTGGTCGATATCGACTTATCCGTCCCAGATGACGCACATAAGACACCCGATGACCACGAAAGGCGTCTATTGAACTGCGCAATCAAGGCATACCTCGTCGCGCGAGGTTACAAACTCTCGGCGCTTACGCTGTGCGAGGAGGTGATCCTATTGTCCGTGATCTCTTCCTCTCACCTTTGATCAAACCACGCGACACTGATTCAAGTTAGGCGACCCTCCGTGTGCGCTATTCCCACGTCCTTGCATCACGGGACACGATCAACTTCGTTGTCGGATATCTCCTCGCGCCTTGCGTTCCCCGGCACCGTCGGATATCTCCTCGCGCCTTGCGTTCCCCGGCACCGTCGGATATCGCCCACCTCTCGCACCCGTTTTCCCGCAACTCCTTCAGTGGAACCTTCGGGCGGCGTGGTGAAAGCCTTGCAGGTGGACCAGGACCTGGACGAATGGCCCGGTGGCCGGCAGCCGCCGCAGGAGCCGCTGTGGAGCCTGTATCTAAGTGCCACAGGGAAGGGGGGCGGCCTCGACACCGCAACCGTGCAAGTGAGATGCATGCTGTCTCCCTTCCTCTCCCCCTCCTTTTGCACCATCCTTAAGCCCTTCACCTGGTGAGCTGCAGCCAAGGCCACAGGCTCCTGCCGGGAGAGTAACCCTACCACCGGGAACTACGCCTTGTGGGCACTCCTGCCACCGGAAGGAGCTCCGACGCACCCGGCTTACGGGAGATCCGACCACTGCAGCACCAGCTTTTACCGCGGTAGCAGACTGCAAAGGCAGACGCCAGAGGAGGCGCGTGCTTCCGCGGGGTGACTCGAGGATCCTTCAGTGCAGTTGTTCATGTCTCTCTATCAAGTGAGACCCGCGCAGCTCTTGCTAAGACTGGGACTATAAGTCTGACGCTTACGGCGAATCGGTGGATCTGCCCTGTGGACGTTTGAAGGTGCTTTGTTGCCCTGCCCTTTGGACGCCTGAACACTCAGGAGCTGGAGCGCAAGAACGAGGAACTGGCCCGGCAGGTGGAGGAGCTCAGCAGCGCGCTGGAGCTGGAGAAGCAGCGCCATATGGAGGCGCAGAGCACTGCTTCGCGCGCCGCAACTGAGGCTCGCAACCTCAGATATGACCTTACAGAGGTGTGACCGCCTTTGGTGGCATGCCGGCCCTAGATCCACGCTGCCTGCTGCCCCCCACCTCTCCAAGCTACCATTCACCCTCCCCTCTCTCACTGCTCCTGCCGTACCCCTCCCAGCGGTTGCTGAGTCCGAGCCCTGGACCCTGCACTCCCCCCACCCCACGACCCCCCTGCGGTTCCTGGTGCGCAGGCCGTGCGTGACGCCCGGCGGACCAACCAGGAGCTGGACGAGCTCACGCTGGCAGCTGCCAAGGCCAAGTCGAAGGAGGCGGAGCTACAGCAAGGGGGTGCGGAGAGAGGGTGCGTGGAGGCGATCGCGGCGGAGGTGGCTGCAGAGGCCCCTGGGGTGGTGAATGCGCAGGCGTGCTCTGCGGGTGAGGGTGAGGCACAGGGGGAGGGGTCCCAGGAGGAAGGGGGCGTCCACGGCGCGAGCGCAGCACGAACCAGGATTGTGGAAGAGGACATGGGCGCGGCAAGCGCCGCCTCTGTCACCCCTTCTGCCGGCGCCGGCGCCGGCGGCAGCAGCAGCAGCAGCGATATGTGGCGCAAGAAGGAGGAGGCGCTGCTGCGGGCGGACCGGGAAGCGCGCGGACAGGAGGCGCTGGTGACCGTGGAGGTGGTGGCGGAGGCGCTGCCGAAAGTGGTGCCGAATGTGCTCATACAGAAGCGCGACGAGCTGCTGCCGGTGTTCCTGGCGGTGATCCAGCAGCACCCAGAGCCCGCCACACGCGAGTCTCTCACGCACACTCTGTTCAACCTCATCAAGAAGCCTGACGAGGCCCAGCGCCGGACCATCATGGAGGGCTTCATCGCCCTTGCCAAGGCCACCGGCGAGCGCCGCACTGGAGAGGAGCTCTTGCCCCAGGTCTTCCCCGCACGTGCCTCCCCTCTCGTCCACATCTGCCTCCCCTCTCATCCACATCTGCCTCCCCTCTTATCCACTCCCGCCTCCCCTCTTATTCACCCCTGCCGCCCCTCTTATCCACACCTGCCTCCTCTCATGCACACCTGCCTCCCCTCTTATCCACTCCCGCCTCCCTCTTATCCACACCTGCCTCCCCTCTTATCCACCTCTGCCTCCCCTCTTATCCACACCTGCCTCCCCTCTCATCCACACCTGCCTCCCCTCTTATCCACCCGTGCCTCCTTCTTATCCACCCCTGCCTCCCCTCTTTCCACACCCGCCTCCTCTTATCCACACCCGCCTCCTCTTATCCACCTGCCTCCCCTCTTATCCACCCGCCTCCCCTCTCATCCACACCTGCCTCCTTCTTATCCACCCCTGCCTCCTTCTTATCCTAACCCGCCTCCTCTTATCCTAACCCGCCTCCCTCTCATCCACACCTGCCTCCCCTCTTATCCACATCTGCCTCCCCTCTTATCCAACCCTGCCTCCCCTCTTATCCAACCCTGCCTCCCTTCTCATCCACCCGCCTCCCCTCTCATCCACACCTGCCTCCCCTCTCATCCACACCTGCCTCCTCTTATCCACACCTGCCTCCTCTTATCCACACCTGCCTCCCCTCTTATCCTAACCTGCCTCCCTCTCATCCACCCCTGTTTCCCCTCTCATCCACACCTGCCTCCCCTCTTATCCACCCCTGCCTCCCCTCTTATTTACCCCTTTAGCGTTAGTATCTAGCTGAGCGGACCTCCGCATCTCTTCCCGCCCTCCACGAGCGCGAGATTATCCTCGGGAGCTGAGCGGACCTCCGCATCTCTTCCCGCCCTTCACGAGCGAGATTATCCTCGGGAGCTGAGCGGACCTCCGCATCTCTTCCCGCCCTTCACGAGCGCGAGATTATCCTCGGAGCTGAGCGGACCTCCGCATCTCTTCCCGCCCTTCCACGGCGCGAGATTATCCTCGGGAGCTGAGCGGACCTCCGCATCTCTTCCGCCCTCCACAGCGAGAGATTATCCTCGGGAGCTGACCTCCGGCGGATTATCTCGGGAGCTGAGCGGACCTCCGCATCTCTCCCGCCCTCCACGACGCAGGAGTATAGTAGGGGGCTGAGCGAACCTCCGCATCTCTCCCCGCCCTCCACGAGCGCGGGATCATAGCTGACACTCCTCTTGGATCACCCTGGGACGGCCCTATCCATATACCCTCGTACAGGTCATTCCTCAGCCGCCCTCGGTGTCGGTGTCCGACTGAAACCAGTCGGGGGCTGTGAGGGGTGTGCGTGGATTGGCAGTGCTGGAACCAGATCAACCACAAGTACCCAGAGCGGCGCGTGTTAGTGGCGGAGGCGTGCGGGGCGCTGGCGGCTCTTGTGTCGCCGGACCTGCGTGGATCGCTCATTTTCTCCATCCTGCAGCAGCTCTTCGAGGACGCCGCGCCAATGGTGCGCGACGCTGCGGCAGCGAATCTCGCCCTGCTGCTACCCCTCCTACCGGATCACAACAAATACGCTGCCGTGGAGGAGGGCCTGCGCCGCCTGCTGGCGGACTCCCACGAGCCCGTGGTGGAGACCGCCCTCGGGAAGGTGGTGCCCGCGATGGCGGCGTGGCTGGTGGGCTCGGACCTGCTGTGCACCTCGCTTCTGCCGACCGTGATGCGCACGCTCGCTGCCACCCTCGAGGAGTGCGACCTGCTCGATGACTTCTCCCACGTTATAGGGTCGTCTCCGAGATCCATTGATGACGCCACCCGCGATCAGGTGGCGCCCGCAGCTGGCCCCCGGCCGATGCTTTCCCTGGGAGCATGCTCGTGAGGGCTGCGCACCAAGCAGCCTGGAGACTCTCGAGTCATCCCGAAGTCGGAGCGGACGTTGCCCTGTGACCCCGGAGTTGGGGGCAACGTGCCAGAGTCATCCTGCAGCTCGGGTAGACGGAATTTGGCGCACTGGGGTGATCTCCAAATGACGACTGAATACAGCTGTGCGGTCATAAAGCTGGAAAGGACGCAGGCTGAGTAACCCCGGAGCTGGGAATGACGTGTGAGTGACCGCCGAAATGGGGAGGGACGCGGGCTGAGTAACCCCTGAGCTGGGAATGGTGTCAAGATCAAGTTAGTATGGTTGGGCAATGGCACAGCTTGCACCAATAAGGCTCTCGCTGGCTGCTGTCGCCGTGAGCCAATAAGGCTCTCGCTGGCTGCTGTCGCCGTGCGCCAATAAGGCTCTCGCTGGCTGCTGTCGCCGTGCGCCAATAAGGCTCTCGCTGGCTGCTGTCGCCGTGAGCCAATAAGGCTCTCGCTGGCTGCTGTCGCCGTGCGCCAATAAGGCTCTCGCTGGCTGCTGTCGCCGTGAGCCCATAAGGCTCTCGCTGGCTGCTGTCGCCGTGAGCCCATAAGGCTCTCGCTGGCTGCTGTCGCCGTGAGCCAATAAGGCTCTCACTGGCTGCTGTCGCCGTGAGCCAATAAGGCTCTCGCTGGCTGCTGTCGCCGTGAGCCCCTTATTGCCCCTGCGCATTATGCCCGTGGAAGATCTTTGGAAGCTCAGCGCGCATCATGCTCTGAGCGTGGTGGCACTCATCAGGTTTCAGCTGCCGCCGTGCTCTTGCCCTCTCGGCCCCTGTCTGCTGACGAGGCGCCACTCACCTGGGTGCACACTGCAGTCTGCTGACGAGGCGCCACTCACCTGGGCGCACACTGCAGTCTGCTGACGAGGCGCCACTCACCTGGGTGCATACTGCAGTCTGCTGACGAGGCGCCACTCAGCTGGGCGCACACTGCAGTCTGCTGACGAGGCGCCACTCAGCTGGGCGCACACTGCAGTCTGCTGACGAGGCGCCACTCACCTGGGCGCACACTGCAGTCTGCTGACGAGGCGCCACTCACCTGGGCGCACTCTGCAGTCTGCTGACGAGGCGCCACTCACCTGGGCGCACACTGCAGTCTGCTGACGAGGCGCCACTCACCTGGGCGCACACTGCAGTCTGCTGACGAGGCGCCACTCACCTGTGCGCACACTGCAGTCTGCTGACGAGGCGCCACTCACTCAGCTGGGCGCACACTGCAGTCTGCTGACGAGGCGCCACTCACCTGGGCGCACACTGCAGTCTGCTGACGAGGCGCCACTCACCTGGGCGCACACTGCAGTCTGCTGACGAGGCGTCACTCACTCACCTGCGCGCGCACTGCAGTCTGCTGACGAGGCGCCACTCACCTGGGCGCACACTGCAGTCTGCTGACGAGGCGCCACTCACCTGGGCGCACACTGCAGTCTGCTGACGAGGCGCCACTCACCTGGGCGCACACTGCAGTCTGCTGACGAGGCGCCACTCACCTGGGCGCACACTGCAGTCTGCTGACGAGGCGCCACTCACCTGGGCGCACACTGCAGTCTGCTGACGAGGCGCCACTCACCTGGGCGCACACTGCAGTCTGCTGACGAGGCGCCACTCACCTGGGCGCACACTGCAGTCTGCTGACGAGGCGCCACTCACCTGGGTGCACACTGCAGTCTGCTGACGAGGCGCCACTCAGCTGGGCGCACACTGCAGTCTGCTGACGAGGCGCCACTCAGCTGGGCGCACACTGCAGTCTGCTGACGAGGCGCCACTCACCTGGGCGCACACTGCAGTCTGCTGACGAGGCGCCACTCACCTGGGCGCACACTGCAGTCTGCTGACGAGGCGCCACTCACCTGTGCGCACACTGCAGTCTGCTGACGAGGCGCCACTCACTCAGCTGGGCGCACACTGCAGTCTGCTGACGAGGCGCCACTCACCTGGGCGCACACTGCAGTCTGCTGACGAGGCGCCACTCACCTGGGCGCACACTGCAGTCTGCTGACGAGGCGTCACTCACTCACCTGCGCGCGCACTGCAGTCTGCTGACGAGGCGCCACTCACCTGGGCGCACACTGCAGTCTGCTGACGAGGCGCCACTCACCTGGGTCGCACACTGCAGTCTGCTGACGAGGCGCCACTCACTCACCTGGGCGCACACTGCAGTCTGCTGACGAGGCGCCACTCACCTGGGCGCACACTGCAGTCTGCTGACGAGGCGCCACTCACCTGGGTGCACACTGCAGTCTGCTGACGCCACCTGGCTGCCCGGAATCCCATCTTCCCTGGTGCAGGTGATGATTACGTTGCGACTTCTCGAGGCGGTGATGCCGCACCTCCACCGGCTTGTGCTCCGGCAGCGTCGCAGCGTGGAGCAGGCTGCAGGGCTGCACGGTGGTGACCACGGCGCCGAGGCAGAAGAGGGCGAAGAGCCTGCTGCGGAGGCGAAGCCAGGGGAGCTTGGGCTGCTGCAGGCCTTCAGCATGGAGCAGGAGAAGGTACACACTCCCGGGAAGAAGCATCGGGGCCTAGGGGGAGGGAAGGGAGGGATTGGCTGAAGGATGGGGGAACAGCCTTCACTTGAGAGGTGTTGCAGGAGACCACAGGAGCCACTGAAACGTGTTTGTGAGGTGTGTTTATGGTGAATAACAAGGTGAGGCAGGAGGCTCCGGGGGAATGCAAGTACTCCTGGGTGCGAACGCCATGCATGTACCTTGGATCTCCCTCTGCCCCACTCGTTCTGGTTCGCTGCTCTGAGCTGGTGTGGCCAGGATCGCCGGGTATTGCAGGGCGAAGTCCACTGGCGCGCCCGCAGTACACATTTGAGCACTGCTAATTGCTTTCCCCGCTCCCCTTAGGGGGTTACAGCAGAGTGCACAAGGGCTGAGATGCTTCGTCAGCCACAAAGCCTAGGTAGATGTTGGCTCGGAGGCTGGGGTTCAGCTCGAGGCAGTTCCTCTGGCCACATGTGAGGAGGCCCTTGAAAGTTGACCTCGGTCAAGCTGGATGCCGGTTTGGCTGGCCGCGGAGGCCCCTCATTGGTGTGCTGCATGTGGTGTGTGAGGATGAGTCTCTGGAGCTCAGCATGAGCCTCGGGGTGGCGTTGGAGGGGGGAGGGATGCCTGCAGGTAGGGGTTGCGCGGTGGGCCGTGCAGGAGGGGCTGCCAGAGCTCGGCCGCATTGCATGCCACCTGTCGCCGCGGGAGGTTCAGTTGCGGCGCATGCTGTGCCACGTGGCGCGGGCACTGTGCCGCGCTCTCGGGGAGGAGTTCACTGCGGTGGCGCTCGCCCCGGTCCTGGCCTCCCAGGCGCACCTCTACGCCATGGTGTGCGGCGGCCGCCACTGCAGCAATCTGGAGGAGACTCCCACCACCCCGAAGTCCCCACAGACCCCCGAGTTCCCTGACGGGTAGCCATTCAGCCATCCGCCCTTTCCCTCCCGCCCTCCCCTTGTTATTGCATCCCCTCCACTCTCCACGCCCATCTACTCCCCATTCTCTTCCTCGGTCTACCTTTCCGGCCCCTTCCTCAATTCGTTGCGTCGTAATGGGTTTGCCTTCACCAGCGTGTCCCCGTGCATGGCAGAGAGGGTAGAGGGAGCAAGCGAGCCCCAATTATTAAGAAATAATATGCTTTTGATAAAATGGGTTGGGAGTACTGAGGGCAAACACCCAGGTCTGCTTTCCTTGAAGGGCACTGTTTGACAAGGGTAGAGCCACCATGGCAGGTGAAGCGCGCGATGCCTGAAGACGGGGAGGGTGTCCACGGCGGCAGGGAACCGGAAGTGCTTCGTAATGGATGGCCGGTGGGCGCGCAACCGGTACCCGCGCAGGTGAGCTTGCACCCCAGGAGCTGCGAGCATGGCGCGCGGCGAGAGCAGGGTGTGGCCGCCAGCCGAGCTGCTCCGGGCTGGCGCGCAGCTGAGGAGGAGTGGGGAGTGTGAGACGCAGGTGGTGGAGGTGATAGCTGAGCTGGAGCAGGAGGACACTGATGACGAGGCCCACGCACGGCTTCTTGGCGGCTCTCTGTGTGTTCTACCGGTGCTGCTGGCTGGCATCCTGCCATGCGCCGGGCCGCAGGCGCTGGGCAACTTCCTGCATTACCTGATCCATGGGGTATGCTTGTACATTCAGGACCAGGTGAGGCCGTCTCCACCGCGGCAGCACGTTGGATTGTGCCCCCCCATGCCTTGAGCGGGCTGCCTTGCAGGCCACTTAGGGTGTGGGGGACTTATCTTATGCAGCACAACGACGCCGAGAGTGCCGGGAAAGAGGTGCAGGCGGTGGCGATGCCGGAGGAGATGGTGGAGGCCCTCGCGTTTGCGGCCACGTTCGAAGACCTGCAAGTATTCCCCCTCGGTTGCACTTCTCGCAGTGCATCCGCGCTGCGTTCTCTGGGACCCTGTTCTGCACAGCCGCTCGCAAGCGGGTCCCTCCTGGCCCATCCGCAGCGTGATGCCGAGGCGCAGCGTGGTCCTGCTTCCTCTAAGCCTGCAGCGTGATGCCGAGGCGCACCGTGGCCTTGCTTCCTCCGATTCGTCCTCTGGACGCCAGCCTGGCTGCCAAGGGTGAAAAGTAGATAGTGGCCGTCGATTGCCACGAGTGCGCGGAGGGCCTTCAGGGAGCTGGCTTCAAGTTGCTAGCCGGGTGGTCTGCTTGCGCAATCTGCGGGAAGCAAGGCGTCATGGCTCGGCGCGAGATCAATCTGCGGCAAGCAAGGCTTCATGGCTCGGCGCGAGATCAATCTGCGGCAAGCAAGGCTTCATGGCTCGGCGCGAGATCAATCTGCGGGAAGCAAGGCTTCATGGCTCGGCGCGAGATCAATCTGCGGGAGGCAAGGCTTCATGGCTCGCGCGAGATCAATCTGCGGGAAGCAAGGCTTCATGGCTCGCCGAGATCAATCTGCGGGAAGCAAGGCTTCATGGCTCGGCGCGAGATCAATCTGCGGGAGGCAAAGGCTTCATGGCTCGGTGCGAGATCAATCTGCGGGAGGCAAGACGTCATGGCTCAGGCGAGATCAATCTGCGGAAGCAAGGCTTCATGGCTCGGCGCGAGATCAATCTGCGGGAGGCAAGGCTTCATGGCTCAGCGCGAGATCAATCTGCGGGAGGCAAGGCTTCATGGCTCGGCGCGAGATCAATCTGCGGGAAGCAAGGCTTCATGGCTTGGCGCGAGATCAATCTGCGGGAAGCAAGGCTTCATGGCTCGGCGCGAGATCAATTTGCGGTGTCCACTTCTAGCCCACACGAAGGCCTCCGGGTTGCGGCGGTGACGCTGATGCATGCGCGCCCTCTAGCGCCTTGTGCGCCGCGAGGCTCCCTTCTCGCCCCGGTCTCTTCCCTCCGTGCCAGCATGTTCGCTGGGATGTCATGGTACAGTTGTTGCTCGATGGGTCAGTCCAGGAAGCTTGGCGGGCGGGTCAGTCACACATTAAGCCCGCCTCATGATGCGCTGGTACTGCCTGCAGGATAAGCTGCTGGCGGTGATGGGCCCCTTGGTGGTGAGCCAGACCCGCCTGGTGCGGGCGTGTGCAGCTGAGATGCTGCGTGCTCTCGCGGCCAAGGTGGATCCGGAGAGGATCGCCAAGCAGGCAGGCCCCTCCCGCTGGGCTGCGTATCTGAGATATTGGCCCTTTCACTTTCTCCATTTTACCCATGACGACCGTCTTCTGCCCGCATCTCGCCCCTTCAGTGTAACCCGCATCTCGCCCCTTCAGTGTATCCCGCATCTCACCCCTTCAGTGTAACCCGCATCTCGCCCTTCAGTGTAACCCGCATCTCGCTCCTTCAGTGCAACCCGCATCTCACCCCTTCAGTGTAACCCGCATCTCGCTCCTTCAGTGTAACCTCGCATCTCACCCCTTCAGTGCAGCCTGCATCTCACCCCTTCAGTGCAACCTGCATCTCGCCCCTTCAGTGCAACCTGCATCTCGCCCTTCAGTGTAACCGCACATCTCACCCCCTTCAGTTGTAACCCGCATCTCGCTCCTTCAGGTGTAACCCGCATCTCGCCCCTTCAGTGTAACCCGCATCTCGCTCCTTCAGTGTAACCGCATCTCGCTCCTTCAGTGCACCTGCATCTCGCCCCTTCAGTGTAACCCGCATCTCGCCCCTTCAGTGTAACCCGCATCTCACCCCTTCAGTGTAACCCGCATCTCACCCCTTCAGTGTAACCCGCATCTCACCCCTTCAGTGTAACTTTTTTTGTCTGTCAGTCTCCTCGAGCCACTGGCTCATGCCTCCCTAATCTGCTGGTTCCGTCTTCCGAATGGGGGATGCAACATGGAGCAGCAGGGCCGCCTTCTGCAGCACTGGGAGTCAGAGACCATGTGTGGGGCCAAAAAGATGATATGTGGAGGAGGCACTGGCCTGAGGACCGCAGGTGATGCCAAGGTTGATTACCTTGGCGGCAGATGGCGAGGCGATGGTGAAGCTGAGCGCTATTGCGGCCCTCGGAGTGGTGGCCAAGCACAGTGTCGAGCCCACAGATGCAGAAAAAATCACTGCGCAGGTGACACACCAGAAAAAAACACTGCGCAGGTGACACACCAGAAAAAAATCACTGCGCAGGTGACACACCAGGGCCGGTTGTGGTGCCAGGCATGTCACACCTTTGGGATCAGACTTGAGCTCTTCGGCCCAAAGTGCTTTGCTGCGAAGCCCGGCAGCGGGGCATGCGATTGCTGCACGTTCCCTGATGCATCGAAGGAAGCTCATGCACTGTGCTGAGCCGCACGATGGAGGAAGAGCAGAATTGGGTGCCATCGAGCCATCGATGTTCTCCGGAAATGGAGATCTTTGGGGTGGTGAGGTCGCTGCATGGGCCGGGCATGGGAGGGCGGTGGGCAGTTTGACTCGTACCTGGAAGATGGGAACCAGGCGCTGCTGTTGGCAGTGGTTCGCACCATCACGGTGGCAGCGCCCACTTCGCCCGCCGCCAATTTTTCGGAGTGGGCGTCCGAGAAGCTTTACATGCTGGCCAAGGCCAACAGCCACAGCTCCCTGCTGCAGCTCGGGGAGGCGGGCCTACAGCGCCGCCGCGAGTGCGCGGAGGCTTTGCTGGAGGCTCTGCAGGCAGCTGCCCGTGCCGTCCCCTTCCCCTCCGCAGCTGACCTGTGCTCTCAGATCCCTGTATGACAGTTGCGTTGGCTGATCACCCCTGACAATCAATGGCTCATCATCGCCCTCAGATCCCTGCCATCATGTGTGCATCAGCAACCGACCCTTGTGCTAAACTCGAGCTGACGTGCACTCGGAGGCACATCGGCGTCTCGATCCTCGCCATTCCATCCCTGCCATCATGGTTGTTGATAACGGCTGCGCCTTGCCATTGGAACCCTGGCGTCATAGTGGTTAACGGCGGTGGACTTTCGCCTTTGAATCCCCACTCTCAGAGGGTAGGGTTTCAATAGATCACCATTCTCCTCGGAAGGGGTTTCCCCCAAGGTATCCACCTCAAGTTGTACGGCAGTCATCGCGGATGTCATATTTTGTGTCCCTGCCGTCGGATCCCCTCTTTCCAATCGCACGGTCCTCCTGGCACCCCTGCTCCCCAACTGAGCAGCGAAAGGAGACGAAGAAGAGACAAGGAGCGCTTCGGGGGTCTGCCCAGGGATGAGGAGGAACTGGGGGCGTGTGGAGCAGGCAATGAGCGCCGTGGAACATCTGGATGCTGTCTCGGTGTTCATCTCACCAACCCTCGAAACTCTCTTGAAAGGAGACAATCTGCTGGACATGCAGTCCCGGGAGATCTGCCAGGCAATGTTACGTGATCGATCCCCGGATCTGTCTACCACGCAAGCCTCTAGTATTCCCAGCCATCAGATCAGGTGCGGTGTTCTTGATGTCAATTTGCCTTGACAGATGCAACCCTGAACTCATGCGAGCTGATATTGATGTGCACTGCGCAAGTAGACGTCCGATGGAATGAAAAGTACCTTTAATTACACTTTTGATTACACGTATGGCTTTCGTTTGTCGCAGTGCCTGAGCATTGCAAGCCCAAATTGTTCAGTGCACTGATGACTTGCTGGGCTTGTTTCTGCCCCCCCAAAGCGCAGATCCTCTGGATCGCCAGAGGTGAAGAAGTCTGCTGAAGCCGATAAAGACAGTAAGAAGGAGCCGCCAGAGAAGGGAAGAATGGCACGATTTGGCAGTCGCCTACAATTATTCAACAAATCTTAGATCCACAGAAGCTCTTGTTATGATATGGCGGTGCTCTGTAGATTTCGATTATTGTTGTCTTCTCGTATACTTGGTATTTATACGGGTTTTGCCACTGAGGTTACAGAGTGATCCATGATTGTTAGTCTGCACAGCTGTCGCGGGATGGGTCACACACCCACGGAAGCAGTAGGATTATGTTTGAAATCCTGGGATCAGACATGTGGGCAACCAATCTTGTGGAAACAGTTTTGACCCTTTTGGGTTACCTCCTGTTGTACCGTACACCGATTGTTACAGCTCCAGTGCTCCACGTGCCATTGAGAAGTCTGGAAACCTCGTGCATGAACATGCCCCAACTTTACCATACACTGATGGTGCAGCAGAGAGAATTATTATGATCTTAAAAAGCGCGCACAATACTTATTGCGACGATGGTTTGTAGAATTATTATGATCTTAAAAAGCGCGCACATTACCCATCGAGACGATGGTTTGTAGCATACCACCTTAATGAATTACACGTAAATCGACTGCATCGAGCAGCCTTAAATGCGCGTACTAGCTAGTTACAGCTACTGTGTGTGAATGGATGTGTGTGTGTGTACTATCCGTTGTTTGGCGACGATCGGTCACATCGTATCATCTTTCCATGCTGCTTTGCATTTGGGTTGGAAATATGTATGCGTTTGGGGTATCTTGTCACGGCCCCGCCCTGCTCTTGATTTGCTTCTCACATCCACTGGGATGATGTTGGGCTGGCTTTTGTTGGCCGATCGCATGCCGTTCAGTGTGTGTACTATCCATTTGCCAATACTGATTACTGTCCTGAAGCATATTTCAAATAAACGATTTCGATGTATGATGCTTGCAGGTACGATCCCAGCATGACTGTTGTAGCATGACGAACCCTGTACGATGACGGATTGCTATGCGGAGTGGCTGTGTCCCTTCCGACTTTCAATCGCATGCTGGTCGTCTTCGTTGGGAAACCTGCCTATCTCCCTTGCAATACCGTACCGAAACTGAACTGTAGTCGCTCCCTGAAGCCTGTGCTGCATCTGTAAGGCACCCAGCATACACGATGTCGCGTCTGTCTTATACTGCATCGGTGCCCGCTGTACTCTGAATGGGTGGTAATCGCTACTTGCAGGATACACGATACTGTGCTTACATTATTACGTTTAAAAGAAATATTTAGATTTCATAAAATCGATGTAATCTTTATTTAAAAAAACAAAGAAATCAAAGAATTCAGACGGTGTGGAACATGGTAAGAGGAAGAACTCGGTTAATTGAATAATCGCTCGTTGAGATTCGTTCGTCGACAAGAGAAAATCAACTAGTTTTCAGTAATCCTCGCGACTCGTGGACGCATCAACACGCGACAACAAAGCGATTTATCGTACGACTTCACCGATACTTTCACGGTGGCGTCACCAACAGAGCAAGGGGGAGGGGACCTGGTCCACTATATGGATATTGAGCCATCGAGTCATGCACGGAATGACCGGTGTATGATCTGGAAAAAAAAATCCCCAACACGACGGTCGGTGTCACGGTGTGGCAAGGCACGAAAACACAAATCAACAACATAAAATGTATTGCCACCTGCAAATTTTATGTATTCAACAAAGGATTTAAAGGAAAGAATTCCTTTACCCCGAACGACAACAAGAAATACTTATAAAACTTTAAGATAGATAATCCCCCCAGGCCTGAAAAACAAGGTTTGAAAAAGACTTTGTTGACACCCAAAAATGCGTTTAATCGATCACGCAAGCACGGTAAGCATGGGAGGCCTGAGCATCCGTGACGGAATCTAAGCACAACCCACTTGGACGGTCTCAGGTGCAGTTCAGGCATTTAAATCTTGGAACGCGGGTTCCAGGAACATATGCGCAGTTTGCTGCACAAGCAAGTATACCGATGTTTTTATTCTAGTGGGGACTCTTTCCTGTTCAGGCGCTAGGCGGGGTTCATCAACATCCGTTATCCAAATGTTGGCGGAATAAAATTCCAGGGAATTCTTCTGGACATTGCTCTTCATCGACTTCCACACTTCGAATTCATGATGTATTGCATCTCTCTGTGTGGAGGTGAATATATATGAGTATATATATTATTCAATTACACTCTGGCTTGCTACAAAGCGAGTGGCATGCACCAAGCATATGCATTATGATAAGATAAACCGATGATACGCAGCGATAAGGTACAATGAACGGCGTGATGATTTCTGACTGCACCTCTCTTCACCTTTGCAGGGAGGCAGGAGATGCTCAGATAAAGCATGGGAAATTGAACACACGTGGAACCCTGAAGACATGCGAAACACGCAGTTTGAACTTTTGTTTTCTGAACTTTTGTTTGAACTTATTATCTCAAGAAAGAATATTCTTCTTACTTAAATATAAGTACTACTGTTGCTACCGAAAGAGGCTTAAACGTCTCAGGCTTCAGTAAGCACTAATGAGGGGTGGACTGGCATCTGGCTCTGGGCTCAAATAATCCCTCACTCCTCCCAGCTGTATCGACGCCCACCACTTTGCAAATTCTTCCTTGGTAATCACCCCATGTTCGTTCACATCAATGTCTGCAAAGTACTGTTCGGTCTCGGAATCACTTGCGCCCAGCTCCTCAACAACAACTTTGAACTCCATCTTATCCAGCTCACCATTGCCATCCTGATCCCATATCTTCCACATAGAGTTCACCCACGCAGTCTGTCGCGCCAACTCTTCGTCGCAAACTTTCTGCCAGCGATCCTGAGCACGGGAAAGCTTCGCGGCGTTCTTCCTGCCAAGATGCTTGCCCAGTGCGTCCTGCATCTTCTGGATTACCTCGTCATCGGCCTCTGGATGCGCTAACCGCAGAAAGTCGGAGAAGGTCAACGAGGACTTCACTCGCAGCGTGCTCTGGACGTTTTGTAAGAAGGACTTCCGGATCTCTGTGCGGTTCGTCGACTCCCGGGCGAAAAAGGCGGCGATGGTTACAGAGCCAAGGTTGTCTCCAAACGTTCTGCTCCGTGCCAAGTTCTCCACCTCCTCGATATCGACGGTGCCGTTGCCATCGGTGTCGATCGCGGAGAACAGTTCGTGCAGCTTGAGGGTCTCGGACACGGAGTGGAAATTCTCACGCCCATCGTTCCCGATATAAGGCACAAAGGCGGCGTTTTTGCGATAGGGGGACGATTTTTGCTGGTTCATACGTTCCATGAAGCTTGGGCTCGTGGGGCTCGCGGTGGCCGAGGAGTGCTTCACGAAGGCCGCGGCCGGCTGAACTTTCCGGGAGGCGCGCTTGTACACCGAATAGCGGTTAACAGCGGCTGACTCGGCGGCCTTTTCGAAGGGAGCGTGTTGTTTAAGAGGCGGAAGGTCTGAAGGCGTATCGTCGGCAGCACGGAAATGTCCCGCGCCACTGAACGCCTCAGTCCTCTGTCGGCGACACGGCCGGGCGTTGACTACAGGATTGTGTGGTCGAAGAGGAGCGCGCGCCGGAGCTGATTTGTCACGAACCATGCGCGAAGAAGCTGGACGACTGGGTTTCACCAGGGTGGGCAGCCGGTCGCCAACTGCCGGTGCTTCCAGATCGATTGTTGGCAGTTGCGGCAAAGATCTGGTGACGGTCAACTCAGCGTGTTCAGGTTCCACCCGCGTCGTCGTCTCCAGGTCCCGGCAAGGGCTTCGATTCTTGAACGCTTCATCTTGACTGGTTCTTTTTTGTGTGGTTCCAGGGTTTAGCCGACCTATGGGCGGCAACCGGGAACAGGACTCGGCGCGTCCTGAGGAGGAGGCTGGACCGTCCGCGCCCCGTGCGAACGGGAGCCGCGACTCCGAAGACGACGCTGCCAGCGGAACCGGCGATGGCGATAAATGCCGTGATACTGGGGAGTTCCGTGGGGTAAATAATTTCACTGTGAAGTTTGCATCCATTTCCTCAAGTGGAGTTGCTCGTGGAGGCGCGGGACTATGTGCCGCGTGCCCGCACAACGTTCGTCGCCCAGGTCGAGGCTGCATGCCTCCTCTCAGGCTACCAGGCATTCTTGACGACGAGTCCAACTGATCGAGGAAGATCTTTTCGACCATATTTGACTTGCGTGTAAGAGAAACTATCGACGTGCGCTATCGACGTGCGCCTGCCCACCGAGAAGCGGCTTTTCGTGCAGATGTGGTTGAGTACGTATAGAGGAGAATCAAGTTGGCCGAGAGTGTGCTACGAGCTTAAGCATATCGCTGTGTTGAATGGAGTCTTGTTGTGTGTGGGCAGCGTCAAAGAGCGCTTGTGGAGTCAAGCACAATAACACGTAAATAGATGTCGAGGAGATCGTTTTCACTCGTCTCCCGGCAGACACAAAGTAAGGCCTCTTCAGTACCCAGGTATCTCGCTGGAAATTAAAAAAATCTGCTTATCAAAACATATATGTGTGTCTTGTGGAGGGAGTTGCGTATGATGAACAAGTCAACACGATTACCGACACTTCTGGGATTCAATTTTGTTTGGTACTGTTGTTTCTGAAATATTGCTTGCTTGCTAAATACCGATTTGCCCACACGTGGAATCGGACACCGTTTTATTAGTCAATAAAATCTTGCCGGTCGCTGTCATGACATGCCTGCACGCGCGGCGGGGACGCGGAATCGTCCTCGTCCGCGTCCGTCCGCTCCACAGTTTTCATTTCTTCTCCACATGTAACGACTGCCATGTGTCACGAGGCGTCAGGCGGTCACGGCGTCCCATTGTGACAATTGTCTCGGGCGCGGGTACGCAGCAGCAGCAGCAGCAGCACGCGCACCCAATCATGTGACATATAAGATATATGCGTCGAAAAATAGTTGTACATGGTACTAATTATAAGTACAAGCACTAATATAAACATTATCGCACGTCGCTGCGCGCATTTTGAATTGCACGAGTATTTCAAATGGCAAGTGTCACGAGACGATTATATTCAATATTGAATATTCTTGATTCGATTTTTCCAGTTACACAGTCGAGTGACATCACATGACATGATATGATCTGACATGACATGACATGACAGTCCGAGTCCGCGGTCATGGTCACTCGACATCAGATATCCGTATCCGTCCGCGGTTCCCTTCGCTTGTCCGCGGACCGCCGCGGCCCGCGGGTTCCTTCGCTTGAGGCTACTGTAGGCTTGTCACGGCCAATCACAAAATCAAAATCAAAAGTTGACTGGTGATGGTGCTGCTGCTGGTGACGCTCGGCTGGTGCGCGGACACGGCCGATGTTCTTTATACACAATACAGTGCAGGTAGTCCTATAATGTATGATACACATACTGGCCGTCCGCGTCACGGTCGGGTATCATATAAGGCTATTTTCATTATAGGCCTTATAATGATAATTATCATTATATGCCTTATATAATGATAATTATCATTATATGCCTTGCCTTATCATTATAAGGGCTAATCGAATGATTATATTATTATAAGGCCTTATAATGATATAATTATAATCATCGATGCTTATAATGATTATATTATCATTATAAGCCTCGGAGCGGCAGGGCGGGAATATTACCTAAAACCTTATAGGGCACCGCGAAATCGTTGTGGTGCACGGGCGGTGCGTAGGGGGGGGTTGCGGGGGTGGGGGCGGCGCGGGCGTGCGCGGGCGGTGCGCGGGCGGTGCGTTGGGGGCGGGGTGGGGGTGGGTGACGCGGTGAGACGAAATATTGCGGTCGGTGAGACGATATATTGCGGCGAGATTATGAGTCGCGGTGAGGTATGATGTCGCGGTGAGACGATATATTGCGGTGAGATGACGGTGTCGCGGTGAGGTATGATGTCGCGGTGGCACGATATATTGCGGTAGGATGACGATGGTGTGTCGCGGTGAGGTATGATGTCGCGGTGAGACGATATAATGCGGTCGTGAGATGATGTGCTGAGATTCAGTAGTTCAGTATCACGTATGACGTATGACAGTGACAGTGACAGTACAGTGACTTCCTACCTGTACTCAGTAGTTCGACTTCGGTAGCTTAGACTGTGACACACGATATGATTGCCTAGTGACGGCCTCAGAGCTTAGATAGCCTGAGAGTCGTGTATTCATTTCTATCTTTTGAGATACCCGATTGCCTCGCTCAAACCCTACGGCGTTCAGCGTTTTCACTGTGTCACTAGGACATTCTAGTAGGCTATAGGCCCACCACTTGCCTAAAGTGGTTTTGATTCAAAGCCACTAAATGGTTGGCTAAAGCTGTAGAGGGGCGAGCGTGGCTGAGTAGGTAGAATGTTGCGGGGTGCCGCGTTTTCGCGGCACAACTGACTGCGTGGATGGAGAGGTAAGCGCGACGAGTGGCGGAGGAGAGTACGGAGAAGATGGGTCAGAGAGCGCTGGGGCCCCCGATGGTATGCAGCATTGCGCAGAGTTTGGTACTGAGTGGTTCGCGACACGTTAAAAAGGCCATGACCTCGGACATCGACAAGCGCGGAGACCTCGACCCTACTCTCCTACTTTCCGCCCACCCCCGCCGCTCCGCGTTTTTCCTCACTACTCTATACGTCTTTACCCGTATCATTTTACCTTAATTTGCCACGCTTGCCGCTTGTTTGTGAACTTTGAGCGGATCTTGAAATCTTGCGGGCGACTTGGCCGTTTTTGACCGCTTGTAACTTGCGGACCACTTGAGCTCAGACATTTTCCTTTGGAGGGTGTTTTTACTTCACCATTACCGGCCGTGTTACCGAGTTTCGTGGGCATCGGAGCAGATTTTGAATTTATCTTGGATTTGGCCCCTTCCTTGAGGGGGGCTCACCCTTATCGTTAGGGTTTCATCCCTTCGGTGCTTCGCTTACGGTTGCCATGGCTGCCGTGGATCCTTCTGATGGATTCACCACTCCGGTTCCGGCTGGGATCGACACGCGGAGGGCGCTTCCCTTCAGCGACGGCCCTGAGGAGCCTGTGCCCCCTACACCTGTGAAGAATCGCCCACTTGCGGGTGATGAGACAGGCGGTGCTGTGATTGTCAGGGAGTTCCTTAAGACTGCCAGACTATTCTCCGCGAGCCTGGTCACCGAGCCAGCATCATCCAGCAAGTTCGTGACCAGTGCCGGCCCACTCACATCAAAGCCTCGGAGTGGGTTTTCGACATCGACAAGATCAAAGGCCAAGTGCCTCGGGAAATTGCTTTGGACCGCTTCACTCAAGCGGTAAAAACCCAGCTAACTGACTTCAATCTCCAGTTTGCCACGGTATTCCACCCGACAGACCTCACCACGACTGTTCTTCCTGAGGCCACTCGTATTCTCTACCGCATCCTGACGTCATTGGTGCGTGGATCATGCCTTCGGCTCATTGAGGAGTCGGCTACGGTGTCTCCGGATGATGGGCGCCGTGCATGGCTCGTCATCTGCCGGGCCGTTGCCAGGCGACGCAGGCCGTGGGTTTCCCATGGCTACCTGTTCGAGACGGCTCCGGCGATTGAGCTGCTGGAGGATGTTGACCCCGAGCCCTATATTAAGGGTTTCATGCAGCACCACACCGCTGTCCGGTCCGAGCTCAGACCTGGTGTAGAGCCTGACGATGTGTGGGGTGTGGGGTTCGCCTTGGACCTCCTCACCCTTCGCATGTGCCCTCTGTATTATAAGGATCTTCTGCAGGAGTGGAGTTCTAAGACGGCCGAGGGCAGAGAGAAGCGGGCTCTCGGAATTCAGCAGTTCACGTTGGCTGTGAAAGCCTTTCACCAACAGAAAACAGAGGAGAAGAAGCTGCTTAAGGAGAAGAAGAAAAAGGATGGGGTCTCCGCGTTGGCGGCCTCACTTCTCTCTGGGGAGTCCCCTTCTGCCGCCCTTCTGGCCCGTGCGGGCATCCCGCAGACTCGCATCGTTGGTGGCCGCAGGCGTGACGAGCCCAGACACCCGCCACAGACTCGGGATGCTCAGCCGCAGGCATCCGGACAGGGTGCTCACCGGTCTGGGGGCGACAGGGGTACAGCTCCCCGCGCCAGACCGGCCCGTGGCGGGAAGAATCGACAACAGAACATGAAGGGGCACAGGAAGGGCTCTCACCCTTCCCCTCATGCCCCTCCACCGCGGACTCAGGGGCAGCGGCAGCCTGCGTCCGGTGGTTCACCGACTGCCTTGCGGGTGACCCGAGATGCACAGGGCCGCCACACGGTCCAGTGTTGGGACTGTGGCGGCCCTCACTTCCGCCGTGATTGCCCGGGGGGGGTGCAGAGTGCGCATGTGGCGGGGTTCCACCCCGAGGGCACGCCTATTGCAGACATCCTGTCAGAGCTGGATGCGGCTTTCCTCGATCCGGAGGAGGAGGTGTATGAGTCATGCTTATACTCTTACTCATTGGAGCTCGGGGAGGCACCGCTTGACCTCCCCGCGGCTCAGGCGGCTGCCGTTGTGCCGCACTCTGCCGTTGACAGTGAGGAGCCGTGGACTGAGTCGGAGTGGGCTATCTGGGACTCATGTGGCCGCTCGGAGGAGCAGTACTACGACGCTGTCAACCGCTTCAACTCGTACCAGGACCCTGACGATGGGGACTGCCCCGACGGTGAGATGACACCTACTCAGCTCCATGTTGCCGTGCACCAGCCTTCGGACCCTGCAGTGTCTCTGCAGCACTTCAGTGTTGAGCCACAGCAGCCAGCGGTGCCGGCAGCCGACGTGCAGATCACAACAACCAACACCGAATTCCCTGGAGCTGTGCAGCTGGTGAGCACGGCGCCGCAGCCCCGGCCCAGGGGTCCGGGTGGCCCGGGCCGCAGGCCCTATGGGACGGGTCACTTCATGTACATGAGTCTGCTATGCATTATGGCATTCTCTGGCACGGCAGATGCGGTGCAGTCTGGTGGTGCCTCCGGTGCTGTGCTGGAGGTGCACCCACGGGCTCTGGTGCTTTGGCATGCTATCACCTGGGGTCTGGCTATCTCGGCTTGTCTTCCTGCCGTTGGTGCCAGGACTCCCGTACGCACCTGGCGACACCTTGTCAACCGCCAGTCACCGACGGGCGGGCACCAGCCCTCAACAACCCAGCCTCCGGCGGGTGGGCCCCGTACCTCTCGCCGCTCCTCACCGGTCTGGACTGCTATTCTGGTTATCTGTAGCCTGGCCCTGTGTACCTCGGCACTACTGTTTGGGTATTCTCTGGGT
>LGRX02003801.1:0-32044 GCA_001247695.2 Cymbomonas tetramitiformis | reverse complement strand
CGTATCTGGTTCGATGAAAGCCACGTACGGTACCTGGTTCACTGAAAGCCCCGTATCTGGTTCAACGAAAGCCCCGTATCTGGTTCAATGAAAGCCCCGTAATCTTGCTTGCGCAAAAAAAGTTGTTCCTAACACTTATTATGTAGTCAACTGTACAAGGGAACCGTGGAAAGCAAGGGCAACGCACCTTTCATTTTTGATGGAGAATCTTTTACCGTGTCGTCTTTCTTGAATAGAGGACAATAAAATGCATACCATCAGTGTGTTCAATAGTACAACGATACCCGCCGTTGTCGCAAGAAAGGCACGCCCTGGTGTAGTTTTTCGGAGGCTTCCTCATGTTTGTAATAACCAAGTGAACAGATGGGTGGGGGGGAAATAATACAAACGGTGATACTAGACGCATGTGCGTGTGACATATAATCTATTCCCCAAAAATGGACAGAATTTCTATTCCCCGATTAGCACTGTTCTATTCCTCGATAACCATTTTTTCTTAGAAGTATCAGAAAATTATAAGGCATACAAGAATATGTTATATTAAAGCAGAAGACATTCCAGAGTCTACTCAATCAATGCTCATGAGCTTATTCGCCACATCGAAGAATGCGGCGCTTTACGCACTTGAGCGTTGGTGCGGGCCTACTTTTGCTTCGGAGGTTTCACACAACTCAGGAGACTACATATGTGCGCGTATTAAAAGTGTAAGGCTAGAGCCACTATGAATATTACATGGTGTGTGCTTTATCTGAGTTTGCTGGGTGGGTGTATACTTTTATGTAGGGGTTTGGCAAATGACATACGACTTGAACATATAAACATGAGAGTCGCAATTGCAAGATCAGAAAGGAGGTTGGATATATCTATGAACACGAACGTTCGTCGTGGACACGACTTAGGCTTTTTAAAAACTTCATACCCCACTTGAGGTATCATTAAACACACTTAGTGTTGGTGGTGATCGTGCACACGCCATAAGACATATGACATACAAACATACAAGTGTAAGAGATGAGAGCCTATCAACGAAAGTGCATGAATGAAAAAGCCAATGCTTTATTTATGACGAAAGAATGTAAACGACTTCGAAGCCCATAGGAAAACAAGAGTTTTCCAATGAGGTGCGAAGAATTACAAAACTTATTCAACCAAAGTTATGCCATACCTTAGAGTTTGGGGAGCCTCGTAGATCCATCTTGTCGCTCCGTCGCCATATGGAGGCTTCGGAAGGACTTTTGTCGATGTGAAGGCCAAGGGTACATGATCAATTTGGGGCTGCTCAAATTTACGTAGAGTTTGGGGCTCCTCGTAGAACCATGTCGTTGAGACTCGTCATGTCGTTGGGCGTCGATGCGCCAAATACTGTGGCAGAAGACGCGCCGCGAATCTGTGATTTTTCAGCGGCCAAGAAATAGGGTTTTCAAGGGAAAACGCATCATTCCGCAAAATCAGGGGCAAGCAAAGTTTCAAGAAGCATCCTACCGTAGAATTTCACGGGAAACACGAAAATGCCGTCAAACTTGACGTCCGATGCGCCAATATTGTTCCAGAAGACACGCTGCGAATATGCGAGTTTTCAGTGGCCAAAGGAAGAAGGGTATAAAGGGAAAAGGCATCATTCCGCAAAATCAGGGGCAAGCAAAGTTTCAAGAAGCATCCTATCGTAGAATTTCGCAGGAAACACGAAAATGCCGTCAAATTTGCGGTCCGATGCGCCAATATTGTTCCAGAAGACGCGCCGCGAATCTGTAATTTTCCAGTGGCCAAGAAATAGGGTTATCAAGGGAAAAGGCATCATTCCGCAAAATCAGGGGCAAGCGAAGTTTCAAGAAGCATCCTAACGTAGAATTTCACGGGAATCGCGAAATTGCCGTCAAACTTGACGTACGATGCGCCACGTATTGTTCCAAAAGACGTGCTGCGAAATCTGCGAGTTTTCAGCGGCCAAGAATAGGGTCGTCAAGGGAAAAGACACCTTTCCGCAAAATCAGGGGCAAGGGAACTTTCAAGAAGAAACCTACCGTAGAATTTCACGGCGAACACGAAAATAATGTCAAACTTGACGTCCGATGCGCCAATATTGTGGCGGAAGATGCGCTGCCGATCTGCGAATCTCGTTAACGACAACAATGGCAAGAACAATAAGAAGGCTAGAGGACACAATTGCGAGAGCGAGGAACGTATACGGGAAATCCGTAAGGTTATTATTATTATCATAAGGTATTGACAATATATCAGCGTTGCAAAAATTCGCAGGGAGTGTGCTTTCGCTCGGCTTGAAGACCAGGCGCGTGCGTTCTAGGAGTTGAATCGGATTTTTGGATACAAAAATGAAGTGGTCACCTCCAAAAATTCCCTCGATGGAATTATACGAGATCTGTGTCGGGTATAAATACGGACAGGGGCAATGACAATTTTTTGGAGGTACAAAATTTGTCGTAAGTAGGGCCCTCGCTCCCGGACATATTGGCGACAGCGTATGTCTTAGATTATATACAGGCGGCTGGTTCATTAAAACTATTACACTTTTTCGGTGTATGACGCGAGAGTCACTTTCGCATTGCATCAAGCTGCAAGGTGTGATGCTAATGCGACTTGGTGGAAGGGTGCAGGGCCCACACCCATGTGTAATCGCCCCCCATAATTCGAATTAACGCGTGCATCATCACCGCACGGAGACGTGCAATTTGTATGTATTGCACGCACGAGTCGTGTTACGCGTACTAGGGTCACGGCGTGTATTCTGCCCATAGGACTTCATGTATATTTTCTTACATGCATGTTGACAAGACCGCAAGACCTTGCACACGTCATCCTGAAATATGCCTAGAAGCGCGCTGTCTAGCCTACACAACAGGTTGTCAAAGTGTCACCCACACGCACAAGTCATCACGTGTAACGCAACACTGCATAGTTTTATGATTAATTTGGCGGGGGGCATCCAATAAATCGGACATACTTACGGTGCATCCCCAGTCACGAGTGGTACCCAAATCGGGCGCCGATAATCCGACAAAAAAGGGGGTAGCAGAGGGGGCCGTCCACTATATGTATGGTGTCGGGGGGGGATTTTGGGGGAAATAATTTCTACCCCGCTCGCCCCATAACTCCGTCGCTCCAAAAGTCGGTTCCCTGTCGGGAACTATTTCATGCCGATATATCTACTCGAGCTGCGCATGCAGCTTATGGGAGACATTTCTGATGGCGTAACGCCATGCTGAGATATTGCCCGATTTCCGATGAACTAGTTTTAATGGGCCAATCTGTATCACGTTTGCGCGTAGCGAGGCTGCAATTGCAAGATATATTACTCAATCACGGACAACAAAAACGACTTGGAACCAACGATTTCTGTGAGAGTTGGTGTTTTGGCATGTGATATATGTGTATGCATAAAAACTAATACAACGAACTCTTGTAGGTGTATGCAATATACTGCTGTGCGTACTCAGTTTTCATACCTAGCATCCCGATGCCTGGCAGCATACACAGCATTGTTTGGCCGACGGTGAAGAGGCTGTGGCTCCTCTGGAGGCTGTTCGAGGGCCCTAGGTGGATCATATTGCACCCCCTTGTGCGCGAGAACCACCACCGGTCTTGACGGTGCTGCCTTCTGAGAGGCTGCTCGTTCCACTGAGGTGAGTTCATCTTCGAGGTTGGCGACGCGATTAGCATACTCTTGAACCTGGTGCAACCATCTTTCGGATTCAAACTCATTTTGGCGGAAATTTGAGTTGCAGGAGTGCAAACCAGTTACAAGTTGGGAAATGCTCTGATGTACGGCACTACTTCGTTATTTATAGGAAGGATCATTTATCACAAGCGTATGCGTACAATGCTGTCTCCTCGATGCACTCTGACGCAACCAAAATCTCACCGGAATGCAAAGCATATGCAAGCAATGCATGCGATGATTCATATTGGCTGGACTCCATGCTGGACCCCGGCTGTTTTATCGCTAGCTCCCTTGAATACTCTCAAGCAAGCATGGCCAGCCACCAGCCCGCTTGCTCTGGTTGAGAACACATCTATCGTCGAGCACACCACATAATAACTCGGTGCTGCACCTGTCGCTCCATCTCCAGCGCATGCGAGGCGGCCTCCTCCAGATGTAATGTCATCTCCTCGCTGGTTGCCGCCTGCATCTCCCCACCCTGCACTGCCTCCACAAGCTGCCGCTCCAGCCTTGCAGCTTCTCCCTGCAGGCTCCAAACCGCAGCCCTCACGTTCCGGAGACCATTCATGCATGCAACTTCCATCAGAACGCTTAGCACTCCGCGCATCCAACGGCGTATCTCGAAAGCGGCTCTGGAGAGCTGCTCAGGGGGATCCAAGTTCAACAAAGTTCGAAAGTGGGGCACTAGGTAAAGGGACGAAGCAGTGAGGGTCGTTACAAAGAGGGCGAATCAGGAGGGTTGTTACGAAGGGGGCGAAGCAGGGAGGTTGTTACCAAGGAGGCGAATCCGGGAAGGTTGTTACGATGGGGGCGGAGCAGGGAAGATCCTTGCAAAGGGGGCAAAGCAGTCAGGAGCACTACGAATGGGGCGAAGCGGTTGGTGAGGTCAGCATGACAGGCGGCACACCTTGAAGAACGCGAGTGACTGAGTGACCACGTGCAACTGGCGCGCGAGCTCGTTACCTTCCCGCTGGACCTGCCGCGCATCGAATGCCGCCCGCACTCTCCAGAACGCCACGCGTGCACCGCCAGGAGGTAATGCGACCTATGCGATCACTGTTGCAGCTCGTCCGAGCCCAGGTGGCGCTGCTCGTCATCATTCAGGACAGTCTGCGCGGCGGGATCGCGAAGCTCCGTGCGCAAACGAGGTGCAGCCAGGCTGTGGCGTGCGCCGCTATGCTCAGGGCGCCACCGGAAACAACAGGTTGTGCCCGAAACCTAAGCACCCCCGGGAGTGAGCACTAGCACCAGTGAGTAGCGGACTGCCGCGGTGACACCGGCTGTGCGGCCTTCCCGGGGATAGGCGAGGGGTGGGAGGCCTCGGAAGCGAGAGGCTCGGAGCCGCGGTCCTCGTTCTACTTCGATTGGCCGGTGCGGACAAGCACGAGGGTAACCATGAGGGTTGTGGGTGCATCGCGGGCTGTCACCTGTGCCATCCTATCGCCGTGGGATCGATGGCTCTGCTGCTCCGAGGAGGAGCTCTCCAGCAGCTGCAGGTAGTCGTGCTCCTGCTGAGCGAGGCGGCCCTCCAGCTGCCTCACCTTCTCCCGCTCCTTGCTCAGCGAGGCCTCGTGCTGCGGCTTGCTAGGCGCGACCGTGGACGTGTATTTCTGCTTTGCCGCCTTCATCGCCTTCGACAGCGCGTATCTGCATCAGCGAGCGCTCCCAGCATCGCGCCGCCCCGCGCCGTTCCCCTCATCTCATGACATGGTCCTGCGCCCCTTTTCACAATGGCCAGACACAGATTTATCCATCCTCTCTCTCTCTCCCTCTCCACCAGCGCAGGCGCAGGATGTCTCGATTGCGTTGGATCCCACAAGGTCACGAGTTGATGTGAGGAGGGCACCGCTCATCCAGGATTCCGTTGAGCTCCTGGTTGAGCCTCTGTAATTCAGACTCCATCCGTGTTCGCTCCTGGTCGGCCGCACCGCGCCTCTCTCTCCCCCGCCCCCCTTTCACTTCAGCCTCATCTCCAACAATCAGCTGCACTCCCAGTTTCAGCGCAGCTCCCATCCCCTCGTACCCGCAGCCGTCTGCCTTTCCACTCCGCTCCCACCCCTTCGGTACCCTCCCTCCCCCTCCCTCCAACTCGAGATCCACTCGCATCACGCTTTTCTGCTCCCGCCGCCTGTCCCACCTTTCCAACGGTCTTCTCACGCCCGATTCGACCCACCTTACAGTTCCCCTTCCCTGTTGTCATTCCCACCCCCCTTCAGGTCCCTCGCTCAATCGCAAGAGCAAGCACGCAGGACGGCTGAGGGCAGCGGCAGCCCGCCCGCCAGAAAGCCAGATGCCGCAGAGCGAGGCCACCCGTTGGACCTCTGGGATTCTTCTCGGTATCATGTCGACGCCATGCCGCGTGCGGCCCAGATGACGGTGACCGTTGCCGGCTTCTCGCGACTGGCGTGTGCGGGGCGCACCTCCAGCGCGGCGGCCTCGAAGGCGTTGAGCTGCTCCTCCGACGCAGAGCGTGCAGCCGCCAGGGCGCTCTGGAACGACTGCTCGCGCGAGTCCCCGTGCATCCTGCTCCACGCACGCCACCCGCAAATGTCCGCGCTCCGTCGCTCTGCGGACTGCGGCGCTGCTGATGTGGCGCACTGCCTGCGGCGCTGCTGATGTGGCGTACTGCCTGCGGCGCTGCTGGTGTGGCGCACTGCCTGCGGCGCTGCTGATGTGGCGCACTGCCCGCGGCGCTGCTGATGTGGCGCTCTGCCTGCGGCGCTGCTGATGTGGCGCACTGCCTGCGGCGCTGCTGATGTGGCGTACTGCCTGCGGCGCTGCTGATGTGGCGCACTGCCTGCGGCGCTGCTGATGTGGCGCACTGCCTGCGGCGCTGCTGGTGTGGCGCACTGCCTGCGGCGCTGCTGGTGTGGCGCACTGCCTGTGGCGCTGCTGATGTGGCGCTCTGCCCGGGGAGGGGGATGATTTGTGATCGGGCTGCTTCGCGGCTGATGTAGATGACACTTGTGGGACGGAGATGCAGGGGCGTGCAGGGGCGTGCAGGGGCGTGCAGGGGCGTGCAGGGGTGCTGCAAGCTTATGGACGAGATGCGGTGCAGGTGGCCGACAAAGCGCATGAACAGCGCGCTGGGGCCGCCGCCCCCACCTCGAGTTTGCCACATACTGCTCGACAGATCGAACCTTCCCTGCAGCTTCCCACCCACACACCTCACTCGTGCCATCTGGCTCCTGCCAACCTGCCTCTCAAGGAGCTTCATCGGGGCCGTGCAGGCAGGTCTTTCTGGGAGCATGCACCGCCCGGCCGCGGACCTCGCCGAGATCACAGCGGACCTCGCCGAGATCACAGCGGACCTCGCCGAGATCGCAGCGGACCTCGCCGAGATCACAGGAGAACGCAAAATGAATCATCACGGGGACTGTTCCCAAAGCCAAAGGCCGCCAGAAGATCCCTCCGTTTGGACAAGCGTGGCACCGGCGCGTGCACTCCCCATCTGGCCGGCTTCGTGCCGGGAAGCTCGCTGCGAGGCACGGGCAGCCCGGCAGGGCGCACCAGTTTCCTCCTCCAGGCGCCTCTGGCATCGCTGGAGCGCCTCCTGCTTCACCCGCGCCCCTCCAGCGGGCTCACCAGCCCCCCCTCCCCCCCTGCAGCAGTCTCGCCTCGTCGCTTGCACGGCATGCCCACCCAAACCAAGGAAGGCTCACTGCCCCCCACGGCAGGCTCAGCCTCCGAGCAACGCCAAGACAACCACAAGAGGCAGCCTGTGGCTCACAGAGTGCCTCTGCCAGAAAGCTGCGGCCGGGCAGCGCAACAGGGGCATCCGCGCACAGGGCCTCCCCAGCGCGCCTCAGCGCATCCCTGTGCCGCGCGCTCTGCAGACACCGTCAGACCTCAGGAAGAGCCCCCCCTCCCGGGTACCAACCAGCAGGACATGGGATCCATGCCTGGCTGCCTGGCTACCTCCTCCCTAGAGCCTTCGCTTCTCCATACGGTCTCTGGCGACCCCCATTGGGCGCCGCGCCTTCAGAGAGAACCCCCCACCTGCGCATCTCTCGCCGCTTTGGCCTCATGGGCGACCGTGCTCGCTGCAGCCTCCAACTTGCTCTCCAGACGAATCTGCCTCTTCCCCACGCGGCACACCACATCTCACTGCGCACCTACCTTCAATGCCCCCTGAGGGCCCACCTGGGAGGCCCCACAGGGCGCCCTGGGAGCGTGCACTGATGCAACGAGCCACGCATCACTATTCACCCCACACAGGGTCGCGCACCAACCACGTGGCCAGCCCTCCCGGGCTCGCGCGGAGGCGGCCCATCTGGAGCATCGACCGATGGACGCCCCCGACTGGAAGGCTCGGCCAGCCTGCCGCTGGGCACGTCCATTTCGGGAGCCAGGTCCCATTCGCAGCGAGCAGCAAGCCGAGTCCCCCCTCCGAGCCCGGCCTTCGGCTCGATCGCCCATGCCTCAGAAGCCACGTGGCGCACAGCGGCGCTCCTGGCACTCTTTACCTTCGCGCCCTCCAGCTCTGCCTCGGCAGCCACGCGGCGCCGCTCTTCCAGCTCCCTCAGGGACTTCGCCTTCTCTTTCTCAATTTCCTGGACCTGCATGCCAGCCCCTCTCTTTCTCAATTTCCTGGACCTGCTTGGCAGCTCCGCCCCACCCGCGTGCGTGCCATCTGACCAAACCGCGCTGCAACCTGCCGACATCGGACAGCGGCCAGAGCCCCATGAGGGGCATGCACACGTGGCGTGTCTGAATGAGTCGTCGGCGCGTCGTGGCGACAGAGAAGAGGTGTGCGCGAGCGGCGCAGAGGCATCGCCAGATCCACTGCCGCAGCTGCACAGGGCCTCCGTGCGACTTACCATGCGCTCGGCCTCGGCGGCGGCAATACGGCGGGCATTGTGTAAGTCCTCGGCCCCTGCGCCACAGTGAAGTGAGCATCAAGCAAAGAACAGAGTGCTCCGCCAGCTGTGTTGAGGATGAGGGGAAATGGCATGGTAGATGGCGACCTGGACGCTGCAGGGCAGGCAGCAGGGTGTGGCTGCTCTGAGGGCAGAGAGCCCCACTGGCATGCGTTTCTGGAGAACGATCCAACGAAAATCAGAGCTCTGCCGACAGGCGCTTGGAGAACGATCCAACGGAGGATGCTCGATAAGTGGCTCACCTTTACTCGCCAGCAGCTCGTAACGCTCTCGCTCAAGCTGTTTCACTCGAGCCTAACAATTCCCCCCAAATCCGCCACCCCCCCCTCGCCCAAATCTCAGCCGCGGCCCGTAGCCACAGCCACAGTCCCCTCCCTTGCAAGTTGCCCTGCACGAGCCCGCTCCAACGGAGCTCATACGGCTCTGGAGCACCCTTGGATCGACGAAGCGGAGCTCATACGGCTCTGGAGCACCCTCGGATCAACGGTGCGGAGCTCATGCGGCTCTGGAGCACCCTCGGATCAACGGTGCGGAGCTCATGCGGCTCTGGAGCACCCTCGGATCGACGAAGCGGAGCTCATGCGCCTCTGAAGCACCCTCGGATCGACGAAGAGCGCGGATGCTGCATCCCAGGCACACAGTACCCCCGGTTGGCCCGCTGCGGGGTGTGGCAGCAATCGCTCTTCTCCACGTTCAAGCCGCCGCTTCCTCAGAAGTGCGGCCCCGCGGCATCCCGCTCCCGCAGTGCGCGCCCCCGGGCTTAGCAGCGGCCCCGGGAGGCTCCCGGCAGCGCCCACCTTCCAGTCCTCCAAGCTCCTCTGCAGAAAGGCCTTCTCCTCCTCGCCGAGGCCCTTCGTGAGCTTCTCGCTGCGCAGCGCATTCTCCAGCTCTTGCAGCTGCCACTCCCCAACCCCCAGCGCAGCGCCCCCGAGCTCCACACCGCAAGCCCCAGTTCTGGCACACGCCGACGTCTCCTCCCGCGTCCCGTCCCATGCCGGCCCTCGCAAGTGCAGGATCTGACGGCGAGGTCCACCGCTCCCTGCTACTGCCCCCCCGCTTGCGCACGCCTCGCGTGCTTCGGCGGACAGCGTGCCCTCTGGGAAGAGAAGGTCCGTGCCTGAGCATCGAGTGCCGCCCTCTTTGCCGAAAATTCTTTCTCCAGGGCGTCGAGCCGCGCCTTGTGCTCGGCCTCCAGGGAGCGCTGCAGCCCGCCCCCTCGCGACAAGGGGGGCGTCAAGGGGGGGCTGCGTCAAGGGGGCGTCAAGGGGGCTGCGTCGGGGTCCTGCGCAGGGCGCTGGGCAGGGTAGATCCAACTCGGCGAGAGCATGCGATGCAGTGTAAAGGGCATCGGCCCGTTCAACACATGCCAGAGGGCACTGAACGCAAGGCATGCTGAGAGGCTTTCCAGTGTCACCGGCAGGGGTTGTCCGCAAGCGGGGCCATCGGATTCAGGATTTCTCTGCAAGCAGGGCCATCGGATTTGGCGACACAAAACTCCAGCACAGGCCTGAACAATCAGCTTGAGGGCTCTCAAAAGCTGGTCTGCCGAAGCCCTGTACCACCTTCTCCTCTCCGCTTCGTGTCGCCCCTGACCGAGAATCTGTGCCACCCGCCTCTCCCCGCACCTGCTTGGCTTCCGCTGCTTCTTGTAGTCGGCTCTGGGAGGCCTCCGAGGACGCCGCCAGCTCGCTGTGACGCTTCGCGGCCTCGTCCAGCAGCGCCGCCTGCGCACCCCACGTGGGAGGCCCCTCGCCCCTCGCGCCATCGAGAGCGCGCCCGCCTCCGCTCCTACGAGGCAGGAGGCACACTTTGCGCAGACCGCGCCGAGCCGAGCGCGATCTCACCGCACACCCAGCTGCCTGCCTGCTCGGCGTCCCACTGACCCAAACTCTGATCCCGCAGGGGCACCCCTACCCCCCACGCGAAGCATGCGCCAGCCCTGACCTCAACTGCTGAAGACTCGCATGCTCACAGCCGCAGGGTACGTGTCGTGCCGCAACACCGGGGCGATATGACATGGGCCGATGCGGGCAGGCCGTGGTAGAGCCACGCGTGGGCCGAGAGCCGCACTCCCGTCACGAGCTCCTGGGATGCCGCAGGACGTGCACGCCGCCACTTGCAGCAGCGGCCATGCGCCCACGCTCTGCGCCGGCGGCGGCCTAGTTCCTACCTCCTTTTGGGCCGCCTCGTCCTGCAGCTTGCGGTTCTGTGCGGCCGCCTCCTCTGCGCGCGGACCGCCCTCCAACCTCAAACTCGGAGCTCTGGCGCCCTGTATCCGCTGCTCACTGGACCCCCCTGCATCTGCGGCCTACCTCCGCTTCTAAATCACCAAGAACCCCACATCTCCCTCATCGTGGACTGAGCCTGCCACCAGCCTGGCAGCTTCCTCGTAGCGGACCACGACCGCCACCACGTCCCGCCTGTGCTACAATCTGCCCAACCTTTGATCACAAATACGACTGCCACATGGCGCCATCCTGAGGGGCGCAGGTGCCACCGGAGGAGTGACACAACGGGATGACGCTTTCCAACGACGTGTCATTCTTTTTGGACGGACTTGTCCAATGCAATCATATCAAATTGAGCCGCATCATATGCCCATCGTGTTCTCTCATCATGCCGGCAAAACACCGGCAGATGCGGAGCCTCCCGAGATCGGACCTCTCACGAGCTCGCAACACCCGTCGCGTGGCTCACACACTCGTGACTCGTCAGGCATGCGCGGTGCCCGCTGATCGGCTCTCCCGTCGGCAGTCTGGAATGTCGGAGCGATGCATACCTGCAGCAGCCTGCTGTGCTGCTTCCAGCTGCGCCTTCGCCTCCGCAACAGCCGCCTGCTCCACAGACACCCCACCTTCAAAATGCGCCCCCCCGGGCCTTTCCGGGTAATGGATAATGTGGGCAGAGGTCGCCCGAGCCTCGACGGGGCCTTGATGGCAGATGGCTGAACCAGACGGCTGAAGCGGACGGCTGAAGCGGACGGCTGAAGCGGACGGCTGAAGCGGACGGCTGAAGCGGACGGCTGAAGCGGACGGCTGAAGCGGACGGCTGAAGCGGACAGCTGAAGCGGATGGCTGAAGCAGACGGCTGAAGCAGACGGCTGAAGCAGACGGCTGAAGCAGAGCAGAGGGCTGAAGCAGATGGCTGAAGCAGAGGGCTGAAGCAGATGGCTGAAGCAGATGGCTGAAGCGGATGGCTGAAGCAGACGGCTGAAGCGGATGGCTGAAGCGGATGGCTGAAGCGGATGGCTGAAGCAGACGGCTGAAGCAGACGGCTGAAGCGGATGGCTGAAGCAGATGGCTGAAGCGGATGGCTGAAGCAGATGGCTGAAGCGGATGGCTGAAGCAGATGGCTGAAGCAGACGGCTGAAGCAGATGGCTGAAGCGGATGGCTGAAGCAGATGGCTGAAGCGGATGGCTGAAGCAGATGGCTGAAGCAAGTCGTTAACCGGTCGAAAATGGGAGCACCTGGTGGGCATTCTCAGCTGAGAGCTTGCCCTGCTTCTCTAGCTCCAGCTCAGTCTCTTTCTGCAAGCAACACCTCACCCTGAGGCTGTCAACTGGCGCCGTGTGCAACAGCGAGGGGGAGCAGCAAGGGGGGGCGTACCACCGACATTCCGCGACGATGCGACGATGCGCGCGCCCCCCCATGCCTGTTTGAGGGCTATGACACAACGGACCCTCGCCGGCGCCGGGAGAGTCACACCTCCGACTTCGCCGCCGCCACCTCCTCGAGAGCGGTTTGGATGGCGTCCCGCTGATCCTCCAGGGCCGCCTTCGCCGCCTCAAGCTCCGCCTTTGCTGCCTCCAGAGCCGCCTTCTCCGCCTGAAGCGCCAACTCCGCCTCGGCCTGTGCCCACTCCGGACCGCGTCAACCCACTCGTCAGCATCCATCGCTCTCCTCCCCGACTCGCTGCACGCAGCCTGCTGCTGTTCCCCCCTCCTTGCCTCGATGATGGCATGCAGACAAATGCACCAACATCACACAATGCAACGGCACCGTCACCCCCCGCCGAGCCCCAACCCCGCTCAGCCAAAAGAGCCCCCAGGCCGCACCGCCGCATGAGCCCCAACACCGTGTGCCACGTGGCGCGAGCGCCGACCTTGAGCTCCTTCTCGCGCCTCTCGGCATCGAGCCCGGCCTGCAAGTCGCGATGGTGCTCTTCCTTCTCCGCCGCTCCTGGCCGCCGTCAAGCCCCAAGTCGTCAGCCCCCAGGGAAATGCGCAGACTTGGAATCTCCGCTCCGCCTGGAGCGAATCGGTGCTCCTCGGCAAGAATATATGCTCCGAGAGTTGGGAAAGGGAATGGGGCGTGTGCTCGGACTCTCAGCTGGCTCGCGCGGCGGTCCAGCAAAGATGCCGCACACGCCACTTCTTTGGACAGCAGATTCCCTGTGCAGCCTATGAGAGATCGCCACAGCATGGATGTCGCTAACCAGGGCGGAGCGTGGTCTCTGCCTGACAGCGCATTGACGGCGTGTTGTGACTAAGTGCACTGAAGCGCTGCGCCTGAGGTGCAGATGGGCGGGATTCCAAGGAGCATGCGAAAGAGGAGCGGCCTGGGGACTCGCCCGAAAGGTGCAGCACTCAAAGACGGGACATCGGAGTGCACCAGTGGAAGGGCTCGAGGCCGCCCGATACCAAATGGTTCCATCATCGGTCGAGGGGCGCTGTCACGCGAGTGGACACAGCTATGGATGGATTGCAGCGCCGACTGCGGATTAGCATTAGAATTCAAATGGGAGGCACCTAGCTCAGCGTCTTCCAGTTTTTTAGACAGGGCGGCCTTTTCTTCTTCCAGTAGGAGTGCCTGCGCCGCCTTGGCTTCCTTCTCAGCCTACCGTGCACCCCCCGCGCCCCACAACCCCTCCCTCCTGATCTGCAACATACTGTGCCGCCTCACCATCCTGTGGATTTATAGCACAGCTTTGAACCCGATGATTGCCAGGATGAGAGGTTGGCCTCGCAGGCGCATCATCTGCGCTGAGAGGGCATCAGAGCCACTGCCGGCTTCAGAAGCCGTCGGATGAGGCATTCTGATCGTACAGTCCCGAGAGGAGGCCTGGTTGGGTTGCAGTGCCTGCAGCTTCACTTTCCCATCCTTGCCGTTCCTCGGACGAGTCAAACCCCTACGCCAGGAGCCTCGAGGCCGTGGATTGAGGCGTGCGGGAGCCTCGAGGCCGTGGATTGAGGCGTGCGGGAGCCTCGAGGCCGTGGATTGAGGCGTGCGGGAGCCTCGAGGCCGTGGATTGAGGCGTGCGGGAGCCTCGAGGCCGTGGATTGAGGCATGCGGGGCCTCGGGCCGTGGATTGGGGCGTGCGGGGCCTCGAGGCCGTGGATTGAGCGTGCCGGGAGCCTCAGAGGCCGTGGATTGAGGCGTGCAGGAGCCTCGAGGCCGTGGATTGAGGGGCGTGCAGGGAGCCTCGAGGCCGTGGATTGAGGCGTGCGGGAGCCTCGAGGCCGTGGATTGAGGCGTGCAGGAGCCTCGAGGCCGTGGATTGAGGCGTGCAGGAGCCTCGAGGCCGTGGATTGAGGCGTGCGGGAGCCTCGAGGCCGTGGATTGAGGCGTGCGGGAGCCTCGAGGCCGTGGATTGAGGCGTGCGGGAGCCTCGAGGCCGTGGATTGAGGCGTGCGGGAGCCTCGAGGCCGTGGATTGAGGCGTGCAGGAGCCTCGAGGCCGTGGATTCAGTTGCGAGGTTGAAAGCACCGCGTCGCTCTGGTGATCACGCTCGTGGCCTCCCAGGCGCCGCACGTCTCCTCTCCCCTTCATCAAGTGAGGGTTTCCTACCTTATGTCTCTACGGCAGATGTCCACGCCAGCAGCCGAAGGCACTACCTATGGTATCAAGAACTGACCCCGGCGCCAGAGCTTCCAGCCAATGGCAGGCGCGCTCACCTGCTCGGCCTCCATGCCAGCGCTCAAATTCTTCCCGCTCTCCTCCGCCTCTTGCAGCCGCCATCGCAGCTCCTCTGTCTCATCCGCCAAGCGTACTTTCTCTGCCTGCACCAGCTCCCCTCTCCCCCCTCTCTCCCCCCGATCCTTGCCGACCGCCGCCATCGGACGAACGGTGATACGCGCACCTCCGCTCAGGGCCGCCGCGCCAGGGCAGCCAATCAGCCGCGGGCATTCTGGCCCGCCCGCAAAAGTAGGGGCGCCATGCCGGCGACAGCCAGTCACGCAAACTCCGATGGCAGAGTTCTGGACTCACCGCATGGTGGCGGCGGCGCGTATCGCTCAAACGCTCCGCATGGCGGGGCCCGCGGGGGCGCGCCACGTGGAGCTCTCAGCAAGCACGCGCCGCGGAGTGGGGGAAGCAGTGAGCCGGTTGGCGGATTGACGCGAATCTGCATTCTGAGTGACCCTAGAGTGGAGGTTATCAGCACAGGCCGACCCACTTGCTCGCTCCTGTCGGCTCGGGCAGTGCACACATCTTCGTTTTGCTGTGACTGCCTCGACCATGCTGACGAGTGCGCCGGGTGTCTTCGTCTCTACCAAAAGAGCAGGTGGCAGAACGGCCGTGCCCATGGTACCAAGCACCGACCCCAGCGCTAGAGCTTCCAGCCAATGGCAGGCGCGCTCACCTGTTCGGCCTCCATGCCAGCGCTCAGATTCTTCCCGCTGTCCTCCGCCTCTTGCAGCCGCCGTCGCAGCTCCTCCGTCTCTTCCGCCAAGCGCGCCTTCTCCGCCTGCGCCAGCTCCCCCCTCTCTCCCCCCTCTCTCCCCCCGATCCTTGCCGGTCGCCGCCGTGATGCCTGCCATGGCACCCGCACTGCCGGTGGCTAGTCAGCCCCGTCGACTATCAGATGCAATACCCCGCATGGATCAGGGTGCGCCCTTCGGCAGAACCGCCGTCGATCTTGCACGGACCGATGAGCTGGCGCCGCCACTTTTGCCAATAAGTGTGAGATGTCACTTCGATAACCGGTAGCATCGCTCGGGGGCACGATGCAGCAGGGTGGTGCTCGACGATGCGCAGCAAATCGTACGGCTCTGAGCGCTTTAACAATCAACGCTAACGCCGCTGTACCAGGGGAGCTCGTTATCAAAGTGAAGGGTTGAGAAGCTTCTCCTCAACCATGCGAGGCGTCTCCTCTCCGCCTGTGCGTGCCTGGGTGTCAGGCCCAGCGCCACATGGAAGTATCGCCCTCAGCACGCCGTCTGACTGCCACCCCGGGTTGCGTCGAGGACGGCAGCACCTGCTGGGCTTCCAGACCCGCGGTCAAGCTCTGCCCGCTTGACGCTGCCTCATCGAGGCGCCGCTTCAGCTCGCCCTTCTCCTCCTGGTGGACCCACATGCAATCATCCCTCCGTGATGTGACACATCCGAGCTTGCGCGCATGTGACACATCCGGGCTTGTGTGCATGTGACACATCCGAGCTTGCGCGCATGTGACACATCCAAGCTTGCGCGCATGTGACACATCCAAGCTTGCGCGCATGTGACACATCCAAGCTTGCGCGCATGTGACACATCCGAGCTTGCGCGCATGCGACACATCCGAGCTTGCGAGCATGTGACACATCCGAGCTTGTGTGCATGTGACACATCCGAGCTTGCGAGCATGTGACACATCCGGCAAGGCCTGCATGTGCCGGTGCATGTGTCACATACTTTCAAAGGCAAGCTGCTACCCAGAACCTGCACTGACAACCTCAATCCTGCCGCCTACGCGCCATTTTGCCACGTGGCAGTTCGTGCGGCGATGTCAGTGAAAGCTCCAATCTCCGCGTGGCCGAGAGGGAAAGGTGTGGCGCACGTCGCCTGCCGCCTGCAGCGCCTGCAGCTGCTCCAGGAGGGCCTGCTTCTCCGCTTGAAGTGCGGCAGCCGCCTCCTCGCCGGTCAGCTTCGCCTGTGCCTCACCACGTCCCAACCCTCGAAATGAAAGAGTCCCGCGCCGAGCCTCGTGGACGCTGCGACACGTGCGGCGCATGTTCCAGTGCCTTCCCACATCTTCCGATGGCCGCTTCCCCTCCTTGCTTCACCGGACGCCAGGGCGATGCCCTGGACCTCATCGAGGGGGGGCATGGGGAGATAGAAGGGGGCGCCTCAGGCCTCGCACTTGATCTCGGTCCGCAAGCAGCTGCTTCATCAGCTCCCTCTCCTTCTCCCCCATCTCGCTGCAGGCACCACACCCCCCTCCCTTCCCTCCGCCTGCCTCCCCTGAGTCGCAGGGAGCCGTCGATGCACTGGTGGGCTTGCAGCAGGAATGGAGGTCGCCGAGCTGGCAGAGGGGCGGCTCAAGAAGAGCAGCTCTGTGCCGCACCGCTCGGTCTTCTTGCGGTCCGTCTTCTCGGACTCGAGCGCCGTCACCGCTGCCTGGTGCTCCTGGCGTACCGCCTGTCATACCTCCGCCGCACACACCCCCTGGCTTTCTGATCGGGGCCAGGGCGTTAAGCTAAGGAACTCGACGGCTCGGCACGGAAATCGTGGCATACGTCATCTGGCAAACTCACGCATGCCTCGATTTGTGCTCGTCGCCGACAGGACCCCCTGACGGGCGGTGCCAAATAGCCCAGACTCCGCGCCAGGTTGCGCCTTTTGCGCTGGCACTATAAATAGCCTAGACTCCGCGCCAGGTTCTGCCTTTTACCCTGGCACTATAAATAGCCCAGACTCCGCGCCAGGTTCCGCCTTTTGCGCTGGCACTATTCGCACAACGTTGTCGGACAGTGGGAACACGGCCACCGTCAATCCAAGTGCCGCGCCGCCCACACGATCAGGAGCAGCACCTGCATGGCCGTCTCCAGCTCCGCCTTCTGCGACTCGCCTACCATTGCCGCGTCCGTGCTCTTGGCCACCTGTGTTGCACCCCGTGCGCCATCACCTCCACCGCTGAGCATGGCAGGGCCGGCAATGGCTTCACCAAGGCGTCCGATGAAGCATCGGTTTGAACGCAGCCTCCTATCAACGGCTGAGACGCAGCCTCCCATGAGCATCATTGGTACTCCTCCCATCAACGGCTGAGGCGCAGCCTCCCTGCACCATTGGCGGCTGAGAGCCTCCCATGAGCACCATTGGCACTCCTCCCATCAACGGCTGAGACGCAGCCTCCCATGAGCATCATTGGCACTCCTCCCATCAACAGCTGAGACGCAGCCTCCCATAAGCATCAATGGCTCAGACGCAGCCTCCCATGAGCATCAATGGCTCAGACGCAGCCTCCCATGAGCATCAATGGCTCAGACGCAGCCTCCCATGAGCGGCATTTGCAAGTCCCTAGTCGATGTGATTAACGGCATCGTCCAGCTTTCTACGATGACAATAATCATGACCAGGATGGCGACGCCGTCCGGCCGCAGTTGCAGCATGGCAGGAGCTTGCCCCATTGTCAGAGGACTTCAAGAGCCTCAGTGGCGGTAAAAGGAGGTTCTGCCCGCTCCTCCTCCCCGGAGATTCTCCTCAGAAAACCTCCTCAGCACACCTCAGTAGCGACGGAAAGGGTGGTTTTGAGGAGTGCTGCTTGAGGCGCACCTGATCTCGCTCCGCCGCCAGCTCATCTAACGCCGATGCCCTCTCAGCCTCGGTCTTCCGCACACAATCTTCATGCTCACTCAGCTGTTGCCCCCAAGTTCCCAGGCGTGTTCCCACGTAAACTCCCCTTCCAGCATCTCCTCCCATGCAAGAAGTGCGCGCGCCTCGGACGCCAGGTGCCAAGATGCGCGCCCTCTGCACCGCACGATTCAGCGGCGGTAAACGCCTGCACCTCATATAGGCTCATCAGCAGCTTGCATCACAACATGAATATCGGGCGCCTCCGATCATCAGATCATCATTGCCAGGCGGGGTGTTGACCATCCATTGCAAATCGGGCCAACCTTGAATTCTCGCCCGCTGCCATGCTCGGCGTGCGCGCTGCCACCCGCACGCTCGGGGGCCCACCTGTGACAGCGCGGCCTCCAGCTCCGACTGTCGCCTGGCCGCGAGTGCCGAGGAGTCCCCGTGCGCGTCCGAGATGTTCCGCGCGGACGCTTGCGCTGCCGCTACCTCCTCCTCCTTAGCGGCCAGCTTCTGCTTTAAGTCTTCTAATTGCCGGGCCAGCTCCGCCGCCTCCGTCGCCGCGCTACTCTGGGCGTCCGCAAGCTTCTTCGCCGTTTGCGCCTCAGTTGCCGCGGTGCTCTCGGCATCCGCCAGCTGGCGGGCCTTCTCCGCCTCCTGCGCCTCCGACTGGGCCTGGATGTCCTCCAGCTGCCGGTCTTTCTCCGCCACCTCCGCGTCGCGCTCCTCTTGCGTGCTTTTCAGCTCCGTCTGCCAGCACCACCCTCCCCGGGGACTCGCAACGGGCATCCATGTGACAACTGCAGGGAGCAGCGGTGAAAAGTGCAATCCGGTTAAAACGAGAGGAGTATCACTGCACCGCCACCGTCCTACAGCACCTGCCCGCAATCAGCTTCGCGGTCCGATTCCATCCGGCTGCGCAATGCACACCGCTGGATCTACAGCTCCGCACCATCGACGCCGCAGGGCGCACTGCCGCCGTGCAGAGTGCTGACCTGGAGTGACGCCAGCTTTGCTGCGGATGCCACATTCGCCTGAAAATCCCAACAGTGCCCATGTTCAGTCGCGCGTGTTCAGTCTCGCGCCGTCGTTCAAGCTCAGCGCAAACCACCCCCACTTTTGACTCTCGCAGCAATGCCTCTCCTCCATGCAGCGCTCGCCGCAGCGCGATGCTGCCGCAGCGCGAGGAGCGCTCTTCACATTCCGGCTCACTCTCGCGAGCAGCGGAGCCGAGCACGCGGTGCGCCGGCAGCCCCGGGGACGCCGACAGCAGCCACCGGCGCATTCCCGGCCAGGTGACCCCACCCAGACCGGCCACAAAACTGTGTGGGGTAATGTTGGTAGATGCGGTATTTGTCCAGAATAGAGGAGGCCCAAAGCTGGGGGTATTGTTGGGGAGGGGCGGGGGGAAGGGGGTGGCACCTTCTCATTCTCCGAGAGGAGCGTGGAGATGCGCCTCGCCAGCTTTCCCTTCGCCTGATCTTCCTCTCCGAGTGTGCTCATGAGTGCCTGCTCCTTTGCCTGCAGCTTCGCCTGTGCGTCCACGTCCATCTGCGCCTCGCCAACCGGCAACACAGCTCAAAGCACAGGGCCCTGGTGCCCCTCCAAGCCTTCCGACATCGCGCATAGGCCCTACCTATATCCAGCAGAGGCCCTACCTATATCCAGCAGAGGCCCTACCTATATCCAGCAGAGGCCCTACCTATATCCAGCAGAGGCCCCTATATCTAGCAGAGGCCCTACCTATATCCAGCAGAGGCCCTACCTATATCCAGCAGAGGCCCTACCTATATCCAGCAGGCGCTATCTATATCCAGCAGAGGCCCTACCTGTTTCCAGAAGAGGCCCTACCTGTATCCAGCAGCGGCCCTACCTATATCCAGCAGAGGCCCTACCTATATCCAGTAGAGGCCCGACCTATATCCAGCAGAGGCCCTACCTGCGTTTTCAGCGCCTCCATCTCCTTGTTGTGGACTGCCGCAGCCTCCTCTCTGCGGCCGCCCAGCGAGCTCCATGCTCAGACTGCAGCCTTCCTCTCACGCCTGGCGGCTCGGGCCGCCTTCCACCACAAGTGCGCGCCCGCAGTGCGCGGCTCCGGGCCTGGGTCGGCTCCCAGAGACCGCAGGGTAACTCGGGCGGCCACCAATACGCTCAAGCATGGAGCGCGTGCACCCCGCGCGCTGTCACGGCGGCTGTCCGGGCGAGCTCGGTGCATGCCGCAGATCAAGTGGTAGACGGTTCGAGGCAGGGGGGTCTGGTGAGGGCAGTCTGGGGGAGAGCGCGCGAAGGGCAGGTTTCGATCTGGATCCCCGCAGAGCGCACCTCTCGGCAGCGAGCTGCGCTCCAGGCCCGAATGCACCTGTGCAGCACTGGACGCTCTCAGACTGGCTGAGGCCGGCTGGTGCCGGCCTCTGGCCGGCAAGAGAAGTAGCGGGCGCTGCGGGTGCAAAGGGGGCACAGGGGTTGGGGGAGCCCAGGGGTGGGGGGTGGGACCTTGGCTGCGCCAGCTGCGGCTCAGCGCGTTTTCCGCCTCGATGACCGCCAGATTGCGGCCAGCCTCCGCCACCGCACGTCACTGACGTGCTCCACATCAGCACGCGCCATAGGTGTCAGCGCGGCTCAGACAGGCGTCCCCGCAGAAACCATTTGGCACGGCGCAGCACGCATACCCCGCTCGCCCCCGCGCCCCCCGCCGCGCGCCTCCTCGCTCCCTTCGCGCAGCACGCATCACCCCCGCTCGCCCCGCGCAGCGCTCCCCGCCCCTTCGCCACGCGCTGCCTCGCGCACCCGCGCGCCCCCCCTCGCGCAGCGCGCATCCTTCACGAACGAGGACACTCTCGCCTTCTCTGTGGAGGATTGGTCACATGAGGGCAAGGGGGCGGTCCGATCGGAATCCTCCGAGAAAGGTTGGCATGCCTAATATAGGTTGGCATGCCTGATGGCATCCGCTTTGGTCTGTGCCCCGGTCGCTGAGACCCGTACTGATTTGCGCCGCGTGCCTGGAGCAGCCGCCAGCTCGCTGCACGGAGGAACACGGCTGGGCGTGCATCCTGGCGGCTCCGCACCTGCTTCTGTAGCGCGGCGCGGTCCTTCGCAGCAGCTGCCTCCAGCGCCTCCTTCTGCGCATCTCCATCCTCGCTGACGCTTGCGGCACTCCACACCTGCAAGCAAGCCGCAGGCCCCACAGAGTATGACCACAGAGTATGACCACAGAGTATGACCACGCGTTCCACTTGAGCTATGTGCAGGGAGAGGGGGACGAGGACTCGACTGTGCAGGGAGAGGGGGGTGAGGGCTCAAATGTGCAGGGGAGGGGGGTGAGGGCTCAAATGTGCAGGGGAGGGGGCGGGGCTCAAATGTGCAGGAGAGGGGGCAAGGGCTCATTGTGCAGGGGGAGGGGGGCGAGGGCTCAAATGTGCAGGGAGGGGGCGAGGGCTCAAATGTGCAGGGAGAGGGGGCGAGGGCTCAAATGTGCAGGGGAGGGGGCGAGGGCTCAAATGTGCAGGGAGAGGGGGCGAGGGCTCAAATGTGCAGGGGAGGGGCGAGGGCTCAAATGTGCAGGGGGAGGGGGCGAGGGCTCAAATGTGCAGGGAGAGGGGCGAGGCTCAAATGTGCAGGGGGAGGGGGCGAGGGCTCAAATGTGCAGGGAGAGGGGGCGAGGGCTCAAATGTGCAGGGAGAGGGGGGCGAGGGCTCAAATGTGCAGGGGGAGCAGGGCGAGAGATCCTACTTGCACGGAAACCAAATCTACCAAGGGGCTCAGAGTGCGTTTGCACCTCAACTCGAAGCAAATATTTTCAGTTTGCGCCTTTGCCGGGGTTCCCCGAAGGGCATCATCCGACAAACCTAATCATTCGTTGTTGTAATCAATCCCACGGTCGAGAAGCCGGTCCTCTTCCTTGGTTGCAGGTATCTGAAGGGGCATCCGCAGAACGAGGCAAGTGCAGTGCCGTCCGACGTAAGCGGCGGGAGATGGCGCCACGTACCTTGATGTTTTTGGAGTTGAACGCCCATAATGCCCACCCGACTCGCAAGCAGCACCGAACATATCCCCCCTGATGCCCAACCCCCCCTCCTCGTCCCCAACATCGCGCCTCGCGCAGAGCTGGAGCCCTCCAAGCAAAAACGTTGAGCCGACGCGCGAGCACCCTCGGAGGCCAAGCCGACGCCCAAGTGATCTCGGAGGAGTCGATCCCCGAGCACACGCCAAGGCTGACTGCAAGTTCACTTCTTCATAGCACCAAGTGGGCAGGCAGCGCGTGCACCGGGGAGGTAGGGTGGGGGAGGCCATGGGCATGTGCCTGGTCGCCGACAGAGAGCAGGCAGGCGCGGGTTCTCGGGTTCCACACGAGCAGCGCACGGTCCGCCCCCGCGCTCCACACGTGGACGCCCATCACCGCGATGGAGCTCACAGTGCCTTTGTGACTCGCCATCTCTGCCGCAGATGCCGTCGCCGAGCCGCCCTGAGATCCCTCCAAGCACATCCCTCGCCGGGGCGCCATCCGAACAGCCGCGTCGCCGGGGACCCACTCGGGATGGCGCGAGCGGGCGGCACGTTGGATGCGGTGCGGGGAACGCCACAACTGGGCGGATCGGGAGGCAAGCAGTCATCGGAGGCGCGAGTCACACACTGTGAGATGAAACCACTGCGTGTCGACGAGCACTGGGCATTTGTGCTGCGGCCGGTATAATAATGCGACGAGCACTGGATAGTTGTGCTGCGGCCGGTATAATAATGCGACGAGCACTGGGCATTTGTGCTGCGGCCGGAATAATAACGTACCGCTGCGATCTCTATTCGTGCGCAACCCCTGTGCCATGCAGCGAGGAGCGGCAGCGATGTGGGACTGCAAAGGGGTTGTGGAGGGGTATTGAAAGCGCCGTGAAGGAGCCGTGGATAGGTGATAAAGGGGCCGTGAAGGGATCATAAAGGGGCTGTGGAGGGGCTGTAAAGGAACTACAGATGCATAAAACTGCTGTGGAGAGGTAGACGGGCCATGGAAGGGTTGTGGAGGGGAGATGAAGAGGCCGTGGAGGCAAGACATGGGCATGACTTCAGGCGAGAACCCGAGGTCCAGAGCCTTGCAGGGAGCAGGGTGCAGCAAACCTGGCGGGGCCATGCGCGCATCTTCCCGTCATCGTATCCAGCCCAGACCTCGTTGGTTGTGGACACGTAGCAAAGTGAGCTCACTCCCGGCGCCGCCCCGGTGCTTCCGCCGCTCTGCTCCCAGCACATCTCCGTTCAGCCACACGGAGCTGTGGAGCGGGGCGCGGGTCTTCAGGGGAGCGCGCAAGGGGGGGGCACAGCAGCAGGCGGACCTTCAGAGCCCGGCCCGCGGCGGCATTGCCCAGCTTCATGTCGCCTGAGCGGCCATCCCAGCGATCGCTTCGATTGAGGCCTCTCTCCGAACAGGCGCACTCGGAAAGAGATCGAGATTGCCTGCTGCAGCTTAGCAACTGACAGATGAGCAAGAGGACCATCCATGAGAAGGATCTGCTGCCGATTGCTCTGAAGTGCCGATTGCTCTGAAGGAACCATAAGCAATCACTGCCATTGATTCGGGCAGGCCGGAACGTCTGCGGGCACAAGGCAAATTGATGAAGATCTGCTAGCGAAACAAAAAGAATCCGACGGCATTCATAAAGCCAGCCACGCGGGACGAATTCGTGGCTGCAGCCAACTGGAGCTGACTGCAGCATGGTTGTAGGCTATGGTCGTGGGCTCGAGCGGTGAGCACTGGCCACGAGCGGCATGTCACATGCATGACGCATGCGCAAGAGGTCGCCCTTTAGAGATCGGCGCACCGTTCGCGTCGGCCCACTCAAACAGCACGGCGTCTGCAGAACCGCTCCAGAGGGCGCCGGGCACCCCTAGCACTGCCCCAAGTACGCGCCACCCCTCACCTCCTTACTATACGTCGTTACAGCAGCCCAACCTTCGCGATTGCGCCTCACTCAAAGCCCATGCCATTGTGCTGTTTGGAGCCTCACCAAAACTAGTCAGATTTATGCGGACCAATCATAGGCTCCCAGTATTACATGTGAGCCGTGGCCAGTGGCACGTCTTATACAACAGATGAGAGCACAGACGGATGTGCGGCACACAGGGACGCTCCATGTGCCACAAAGCACAGGTGGCCTCACCAGCATCCGCCGAGAGCCACAAGAGGCTCTTCACAGCGCCGTGGTGCTGCCCACTGCTTGCCCACGGCGCCCCTCCGGGGCCCCTGCGCGTTCCCCCACGCCCACCCAAGCGACTCGTGTTGAATCGGACCTCAACAGAAGGCGACCCGGCAACCAGCCCACTTTACCAGGGCTGACAAGCCAGCATGGCTCGGCACATGAAATGGGTGGAGGCGGAGGAGGGGGAGCAGTACCACACTTTGACTTGAAAGTCGGCCCCTCCAGTCACGACGACAGCGCCATCCCCAGTGTGGGCCGCAGTGATGCAGAACACGCCGTCCTTGTGCGCAAGGAACGGCTGCGAGACAGACACACCGCTCCTCCGTTAGTTATGGGGTGGAATCTCCTCACACGACTGCATGCTTGTTGTGCCCTCAAATATACCTGGATGGCGAACCCGAGCAACTCCACGGGATGCGCATTCTCTTAGGCATGTCTGGGATGGCAAACCCTAGTAACACCTTGAGATAAACGTGACATTAGGCATACATGGGATGGTGAACCCTCGTAACAACGCGAGGTGTGTGTGCCCTTACAAATACATGGAGAGGCAAACCCTAGTATCACCACGACATGCGTGTGACCTCAGGCACATGTGGATGGCAAACCCTAGTATTACCACGACATGTGTGTGCCATTGCACATTAACGGGTTGGCAAACCCTGACAACAATACGAAATGGGTATGCCCTTACAGAAATATGGGAAGGTAAGCCCTGGAAGCACCAAGAGATGTGATAGTAAATTCTAGTGACACTGCGGGATGCGTGTGCCCTCAGTGACATTGAGAGATGGGAGTATCCGTACGAGTACAACTGTAAACCCTGAACTGCAAGATGATGATGACACGACGGTGTACAGTGACGGTATACAGACAGACTTGTGCTTGTATGAACTTATGATGTCGCGAGCGCAGATTATAACAGAAAGCAGGCGAGCTGTGAAAAGACAGCACGGAAGCAATCGCACTCCGCAGCACCCCCGAGCTGTCTATCATATACCTTGACTACTAGTTCGCCATTCGCCAGATTGTATACGGCGAGATCCTGATCCACAACGCCAAGTAACCGCATTGCAGTTCTCAGTAAGTCGCCGTGGAAACCCAGCAGAGCTCGCAGAAGCCACCTCCCACTCACACGGACGGCCGCGCGGACGGTCGCGCATGAGTTTTCGGCAGTAGTTGAAACCGGCGGTCGTTTCCGGTATCCACGTGCGACATTCAGGCGTGGCGGGTGCAGGCAGCACCACTTGTGAAACGGAAAGGACTAAAGCGCAACAGGCACGGAGTCTGGACGTAGCACTGAAGACCGCGAACAGCAGTTGCCGACGCGAAGGGTCAGAAGAGAATACGCGGGCAACCAGAGAGCGACAGATATTAACGACAAGCTACTAGCAACGACGGTTGCGGATATTTCGCTGAGAACGCACCCCGGTTGCCGTCCCCGCCCACAGCTCTCCTTTGACGCAAGCCAACGCCGTGACGGCCTTGTCACGCTCGCGGTCCGCGAAGAGCGCGGGCAATCCGGTCGTTGAGTTGTAGCTCCGCAGCGGGCCGGCGCTCTCGGCGGTGAAAACTTGCCCTGGGCCAAGCGCAGGAAACCGAACAGGTGTCAAGGCAAGAGTCGTCTGGAGGGCGTGACGGGATATTTGCCCCTGAGCAACTTGCCTCTTCCGAAGAGAAGGCAGAAGAAGTGCGCGCCAGAGGCTATAGGCCACTAACCGTCAAAAGCTCAAGGGGCAAATTGAAGGGGACTCCAATACCCCGTCGTGGCTACCGAAAAACTGGCGGCAATGGCACACGTGATTAGCGTAGGATAGCGACGAAAAGTAATGTTTAGACAAAAACGTCGTCAAACAGCAAAATGAACCTTACCGGATTGATGCGAGGCGCATTTGATGTCCCCACTAAGCTCCGCCACCAAAGCCACGGAGAGATTTTTTTCGCTCGAGGCCGCTGAAGCTTTCGAGCTCTTCATCTTTCCGCTCACCCACGGATGCGGTCAAATTTGTTGCAGATTCCTGCCACTTAAACAATACGGCTTGATTCGAACAGTGTTCACGAGGCCGCGTGTTGTATCAAGGATACGCTTGAACGCGATGAAAAGCCCCGGTGAACAAAAACCGCAGTGAAAGTGTGTTGACCAGCGTCTCTTGATGAAACGCTTTTAGAAGCTGCACTGCGATGCGACGACGCGTCGTCTGCACAGTGCGGTCTCCTCGACCCTTCAGCTGCGAACGTTCGGTCTCCACACCCCTCATAGGTCTCTAAAACTCATCGTGCGTGGTCAACTTGTTCCTTTCAACGCTCTCTCTAAATACGTTTGCTTGGACTTTTACTACCGGAGGAAACGTTCGGCTCACGTCATTGCCGTCGCGTTTTATCTGGATACTTCCCGTGCCAAGAATCGTCACGGTCACAAAGTACACGTGACTAGGAAAGGTGTCTAACGTGGATTATTCCAGGTTTAAATGTCGTGTGCCATACAGTTCGATCCTGCGTGATGTACTTAAGTCAACTGAAACTCGATGAATTGCTCTCTCACTTTACTAAAGACAGTCCAGCACACAACAACGACCAACAGCGCGGTTGCAACTGTTTATAGGTGTGATATACTGAAATATGTCATACAACTGTGATAACATAGAAATATAGTTGGTGTTTTTCCCATTGAGTCACAGTGATGACATAAGTGAAGATACAATCATGTTTATGTTATCAAAAGAGAGCACAATCAGACAAGAAAATGCAACAATCTCATTCGTTTGACAAACACAATTCGAAAGTTTCGAATTGTCATGCGTACAGTAATCTGATCGCGATGCGAGATTCAGAAGGAGAAGCAAGCCGAAGTGCCGAACGGAAGGTTCCGACATCCGATCGTGTCACATGCTCACATCGACATGATTGATCTTTGATGAACATGAGCGCAAATATCCTGCCGATCCCTTCTCGTTCAGGCTCATCCGGATCGGTTGAGGAATCTTCAGGTCGCACGGCAGACAATCAATAGTCTCATAGATAGTGAAAGTGACCGAAAAAGTCCGCAACCTTTCTGAACTTGAGGAGTTTGGATGTCAACTATCAATCCGACTGCATCACTTCGTTTGGCGCGTGCGCAAGCGCAACATAAGACTCCGAAGCCTTTCTTCCAGGTGTGTGCATGTGTGGAATATGACGGGCTTGTTTCTTACTGTGTAAGTGAGGACGTTTTCGTCTTTAACCCTATAGTGAACAATTCGTGCATAGCACCTACAGGTTTTCCGCAAGAACACTAGAGTTGCAGGACGGTACTGCCGTAATATCCGCGTAATGGGTGCGCAAAATTCCACCGTTCGCTACGCTCCAGGCGTCAAACTTCCGGATGAGGAACACAAAACCTGCATTTACCTCGACTACAATGCGACCACGCCTATTTTCCCTGAGGTGGCCCTGTTGATAACTCGCCTGCAATGAGGTTTCTCCGCTTTGTGCCAAAGCTTTGTCAGGCATACTGGGGCTGAAAGGTCTTCTGTTGAAAAATGTTTCGCAGGTTGCAGACGAAATGCAGCCATTTCTAATGCGTTATTTCGGCAACCCTTCAAGCAACCATGCGTTCGGACGTCCATGTAACGCTGCGGTGAAACAGGCGCGAGAGAGGGTCGCTAAACTTGTTGGAGCAAAACAGGAAGAGATCGTGTTCACATCTTGTGGTTCTGAATCAGACAACTGGGCGATCGTAACTCCCCTTTTTCACCCCTGACCCGAAGTGCGTGGTGCCGATCTTTATGCTCGGGTGTGCAGCTTGAATATAAACTTGCGAAAGGCCCTCATACTTCTAAATCAGAGATGTTTGGTATAATCTATTCTGAATGCCTCAACTTCTGCTTGCAGAGAGGTGTGGTGGCTGCTGCCGTCGAGCGATCGAAGGAACAGCATCCGGAAAGAGAATTTGTCCCTCACATAGTCACCTCAAATATAGAACATCCTGCGATTGAGGCCTGTCTGAAAAGTATGGCATCCCAGGGTACGATCCACATATCCCGTGCGCTGAGCTCACCTTGGATGCTTGAAACCTCTTTCTACTTGTCACTGCCGTTTCATTCCGCCATTTTTTCAAGCCTTCCTGCTTACAGGTGCTCTGGCGTATACCGAGGTGGGCGTGGATAAGGAAGGACTCATCCAGCCGGAAGCCGTGCGTGCAGCTATGCGGCCGGAAACGGGTCAGTTCACCCAGCAGCCCCAAGCCTTGTCTCCCGTCTCTGAGCTCGCCCTTCGCGGTCGCCTGCGTGAACTCTGCGGGCGTCTCGTACGCGAGGAAAAGGGATGCCTCAATGGACCACGTGGCCCGCTTGTATGTTGCTGGTTATCTAGGGCAAGGGTGGATTACCTGGCATTTATCCTGAAGAACATTTTCATTCCGAGAAAAGGAAAAGTAACGCGTTTGCTCGGGCAAGTCACTCGAGCAACTGCTTGTCGCCTCGGATACTTCAATCGGATTCCGGGCACGAGCTTTCAAAGCTGAGCTTCAGGTTTTCTCGGGTGTCTCGAAAGCTATGCCCGTACGATGAGCTTTTACTGTGCGTCTCTTGAGCCGCGCAGTGCTGGTGACCGTCATGCACTCCAACAACGAGATTGGATCGGTGCAGCCCATTGCCGCGATCGCTGACGTGGCGCATTCCCAAGGGTCCTTGCTGCACACGGATGCCGCCCAGAGCATGGGGAAGGTGCCAGTGAAGGTACTGCCCGGGGATCCCTTTGATCCAACTCTGAAGAAAGGTCTTTTCTGCCTGTCGGCGCCTCGGGCCTCGCGATTGAGCTTTGACCAGTGGCGCTCCTCCTCTCAGGCGGACGAAATAAACGCCGACCTGATCACCGTGGTTGGCCACAAGTTTGGCGCCCCGAAGGTGCGTTGTGCCACGCTTGCATGCCTGCAGAACGCCCCGAAGGTGCGTTGTGCCACGCTTGCATGCCTGCAGAACGCCCCGAAGGTGCGTTGTGTCACGCTTGCATGCCTGCAGAACGCCCCGAAGGTGCGTTGTGCCACGCTTGCATGTCTGCAGAACAGCCATACGAAAACTGAGGTCGGAGGAGTAGGAAAACTGAATCCGCAGTCTTCACATTGCCTACACTCTCACGAAAAGCTGAAGTGAGGTTTCTGCATAACAGTTGAGCTGCAGAAGTCTCATTACATACCTACCTTGTTCTTTTAATTCCGTAGACTATGGCCGGAGAAGTTGGAGCCTTCCATTCGAGCTCCTCCCTAGCCCAGTTACCGTGGGAAGCCGAGCTCCCTCACACCCTTCCCCACCTTCGCAGACGCCTAGGGATGTCGTTATGCTTGAAGCACACAGTACGAACTCGCGCTCGGCTCTCAGGTGCCTGGCGTGGAGAGTTACTCGCAGCCCTCGAGGTGCAGTGGTGGGTGAGGCCCGTGTGGAGCCGCAGGGTGTGGCAGCGCTGTACATACGCCATGGAACGAGCATCAAGAACATGTTCTTTGGCGGTGGCCAGGAGTCAGGTCGCCGCGCCGGCACGGAGAATGTGCTCCTCATCGCCGGGATCGGAAAAGCTGCAGTGAGCTCGACGCTACTTTGCTCAATACATAAGCTGCTGCTGCGCCGCCAGGCTGTCTCGCTTGCTAACCAGGGGGCATTAGCCTTGCCCAAGCTCGCAGGGCATATGCTTGACAACAGGGTTGACGGGGGTTGAAGCTTGATTCCTGCAGGAGATCGCCGAGCGCGAGGCAGCTGAAACGAGTGCGCACATGCGGGCCATGAGAGAGGAGCTTTCCCAGAAGTTGTTGGTGAGTGACCGCTCTGAGGATCCATGAGGACACGCTGATACTTAGAGTGCACGAGTTCTGTGAGCCGCTCCTTCAGCTTGCTTCCCGCTTTGTCGGGATGGGACTGCTGGTGGCCCTCCAGCACACGCATAAGGTGTGGATCTTGCAAGCCCAATTGAACGATTGACAATTGTGGGGGAATCCACCCTCAGGAGGAATTTGGTTCTGAGGACGTGCGGATCAACGGTCCGCATGATGCAAGCAAGAGACTCCCCAACACCCTGAGCATCAGCATAAAGAACCTCATCGCTTCACAGCTGCTTGCCGAAATCGGGGAGCGCGTCGCTGCATCCGCTGGCGCAGCCTGCCATTCTGGGGGAGGTGAGCTTCCACCCCCAAGCCGCTGCTCTGTCAGCTCGGGCCAAGCCGCTGCTCTGTCAGCTCGGGCCAAGCCGCTGCGTTGCCTGAGCTTGCTTTGGACGTGAGGCCAACCTAGTGTTGTGCAAGCCTCTTCCAACAACTGAATCTGAGGTGACATTCACAAAGTGGATATAAGTACGTCGGATATGTCAATATAACTTGAATACTGTGGGAGGTGCAGGTCCAGCCATTTCCGCCGTGCTGAAAGCTATCCAGGTATGGGCGCCTATTCCACCCCTGAAAACCCTAGCTGACGCAAAGCAGTGTTGAAGTCCACTTTACTTGGTCTGCCCATAGAATAGTTGACAGTGCATGCAACCTGGTGATCAAATCAACTTTCGCGCAATGGACTGTGTTCCCCCCTTGTTCCCGGTTACAATTGCATACCCTGATTTGTTGGTATAAGCATACGCTGCTGGTGACAAGTGTATAGCCTGAATAAGTGTGATATGCGTGTATGGTCTCTCTGCACTGATATTGCGTCCCTGGATGATGGATTCGACTTGCTGATACATTATCAATACGTGTCGCTTTCTTTCCACATTGATGTACGATGTCCACGTGGATGGGTTTTCCACATTTATGTAATGTCCCCATATGATGGGTCCCTCCACATTGATGTCCGATGCCCATGTAAACAGGTTTTACACATTGATTTGATTTCCCAATATGATGGGTCTCCCCCCAAGTGATATCCTTGAATCACGGTTCTCTCCACATTGGCAGTGTAGGTTGCTCGAACAGAGCCGACATGGACTCATCTAACAACTTTTCATCCATCTTGGAGGCGAAGCATGGAATCCAACACTGAATTAAGAATTGCCATATAGTGGCATCTTGTTGATGGTAATGTGAAAATCTGGGCTTGAGGAGGCACAGCTTCCAAAGGAATATGCTTTGGGGACACTGCGATTATCTGTCGGGCGGCACACGACGCGTGAAGACATTGATGAGTGAGACCCACTACAGTAGTCACTCCACCTAAAGTTGTTCCAATATGCTCAGTGCCAGTCCTTGTATGTGGCTCATTTGATGTGGTGGGCAATTTCAAATCGGCCAATGTTTGTGGGACAGTTGAGTATTTTGCCTCGACATCAGTGATACTCTCCATTTGTTATACCTTTGATCATGCCGATATTATTGCAGACATCGTCTGGAATGAATAATGACTGATTGTTCCTGTTTCTGTGTTTGCAGAGCGGGAACATGCATTATTGAGGCAGCAAAGAAACAGTTATCAACTGGCGCATAGCATCATTGTGTTGTGATATTTGGAAATGTCAGGTGTGTTGATATGAATCAGAGGAAACAACAGACAGCAACAATCATGAGGCCCTCCACACGCCTTTAGAATTCCATTGACATTTATATGTATATACATGGAGCTTCCGAGGATTGATAGCAGGGGGGGGTGGGGCAGCAGGGGTTCTGGAAATACCCCCCTAGAACTTGAATTTTGCCCTTGGGGGGTCAGCATGCCCCCCCCATAGGAGTTACTTTTTGTCCTTCGGGGGTCAGCACCCCGCCCCCCCCTCTAGAACTTGCACTCGCGCACACGGCTGGGCGAGTGGGAGTGCCCCACGATAGACGATACCACCATCACGCGTGCGGGGCGGGCGGGAGTGCCCCA
>LGRX02003800.1:0-12500 GCA_001247695.2 Cymbomonas tetramitiformis | reverse complement strand
GCTGCCGGCGACACAATATGCTGTCTTGCCGCAGGGAGCTGGCGGCGACACAATATGCTGTCTCGCCGCAGGGAGCTGCCGGCGACACAATATGCTGTCTCGCCGCAGGGAGCTGCCGGCGACACAATATGCTGTCTCGCCGCAGGGAGCTGCCGGCGACACAATATGCTTTCTTGCCGCAGGGAGCTGCCGGCGACACAATCTGTTGTCTCGCCGCAGGGAGCTGCCGGCGACACAATATGCTGTCTCGCCGCAGGGAGCTGCCGGCGACACAATCTGTTGTCTCGCCGCAGGGAGCTGCCGGCGACACAATCTGTTGTCTCGCCGCAGGGAGCTGCCGGCGACACAATATGCTGTCTCGCCGCAGGCAGCTGCCGGCGACATAATATGCTGTCTCGCCGCAGGGAGCTGCCGGCGACACAATCTGCTGTCTTGCCGCAGGGAGCTGGCGGCGACACAATATGCTGTCTCGCCGCAGGGAGCTGCCGGCGACACAATCTGCTGTCTCGCCGCAAGGGAGCTGCCGGCGACACAATATGCTGTCTCGCCGCAGGGAGCTGCCGGCGACACAATATGCTGTCTCGCCGCAGGGAGCTGCCGGCGACAAAATCTGCTGTCTCGCCGCAGGGAGCTGCCGGCGACACAATCTGCTGTCTCGCCGCAGGGAGCTGCCGGCGACAAAATCTGCTTCTTGCCGCAGGGAGCTGCCGGCGACACAATATGCTGTCTTGCCGCAGGGAGCTGGCGGCGACACAATATGCTGTCTTGCCGCAGGGAGCTGCTGGCGACACAATATGCTGTCTTGCCGCAGGGAGCTGCCGGCGACACAATCTGATGTCTCGCCGCAGGGAGCTGCTGGCGACACAATATGCTGTCTCGCCGCAGGGAGCTGCCGGCGACACAATATGCTGTCTTGCCGCAGGGAGCTGGCGGCGACACAATATGCTGTCTCGCCGCAGGGAGCTGCCGGCGACACAATATGCTGTCTCGCCGCAGGGAGCTGCCGGCGACACAATATGCTGTCTCGCCGCAGGGAGCTGCCGGCGACACAATATGCTGTCTCGCCGCAGGGAGCTGCCGGCGACACAATATGCTGTCTCGCTGCAGGGAGCTGCCGGCGACAAAATATGCTGTCTCGCCGCAGGGAGCTGGCGGCGACACAATCTGCTGTCTCGCCGCAGGGAGCTGGCGGCGACACAATATGCTGTCTCGCCGCAGGGAGCTGGCGGCGACACAACATGCTGTCTCGTCGCAGGGAGCTGCCGGCGACACAATATGCTGTCTCGCCGCAGGGAGCTGGCGGCGACACAATATATGTCTTGCCGCAGGGAGCTGCCGGCGTGCTGTCTCGCCGCAGGGAGCTGCCGGCGACACAATATGCTGTCTTGCCGCAGGGAGCTGCCGGCGACACAATCTGCTGTCTCGCCGCAGGGAGCTGCCGGCGACACAATATGCTGTCTTGCCGCAGGGAGCTGGCGGCGACACAATCTGCTGTCTCGCCGCAGGGAGCTGCCGGCGACACAATATGCTGTCTCGCCGCAGGGAGCTGCCGGCGACACAACATGCTGTCTCGCCGCAGGGAGCTGCCGGCGACACAATATGCTGTCTTGCCGCAAGGAGCTGCCGGCGACACAATCTGCTGTCTTGCCGCAGGGAGCTGCTGGCGACACAATATGCTGTGTCGCCGCAGGGAGCTGCCGGCGACACAATATGCTGTCTCGCCGCAGGGAGCTGCCGGCGACACAATATGCTGTCTTGCCGCAGGGAGCTGCCGGCGACACAATCTGCTGTCTTGCCGCAGGGAGCTGCCGGCGACACAATATGCTGTCTCGCCGCAGGGAGCTGGCGGCGACACAATATGCTGTTTTGCCGCAGGGAGCTGCCGGCGACACAACATGCTGTCTCGCCGCAGGGAGCTGCTGGCGACACAATCTGCTGTCTCGCCGCAGGGAGCTGCGGGCGACACAATATGCTGTCTCGCCGCAGGGAGCTGCCGGCGACACAATATGCTGTCTCGCCGCAGGGAGCCGCCGGCGACACAATATGCTGTCTCGCCGCAGGGACTGGCGGCGACACAATATGCTGTCTCGCCGCAGGGAGCTGCCGGCGACACAATATGCTGTCTCGCCGCAGGGAGCTGCCGGCGACACAATATGATGTCTCGCCGCAGGGAGCTGCCGGCGACATAATATGCTGTCTTGCCGCAGGGAGCTGCCGGCGACACAATATGCTGTCTCGCCGCAGGGAGCTGCCGGCGACACAATATGCTGTCTTGCCGCAGGGAGCTGCCGGCGACACAATATGCTGTCTCGCCGCAGGGAGTTGCCGGCGACACAATATGCTGTCTCGCCGCAGGGAGCTGCTGGCGACACAATATGCTGTCTTGCCGCAGGGAGCTGGCGACGACACAATATGCTGTCTCGCCGCAGGGAGCTGCCGGCGACACAATATGCTTTCTTGCCGCAGGGAGCTGCCGGCGACACAATATGCTGTCTCGCCGCAGGGAGCTGCCGGCGACATAATATGCTGTCTCGCCGCAGGGAGCTGCCGGCGACACAATCTGCTGTCTAGGCGCAGGGAGCTGGCGGCGACACAATATGCTGTCTTGCCGCAGGGAGCTGCCGGCGACACAATCTGCTGTCTCGCCGCAGGGAGCTGCCGGGGACACAATATGCTGTCTCGCCGCAGGAAGCTGCCGGCGACACAATCTGCTGTCTCGCCGCAGGGAGCTGCCGGCGACACAATCTGCTGTCTCGCCGCAGGGAGCTGCCGGCGACACAATATGCTGTCTCGCCGCAGGGAGCTGGCGGCGACATAATATGCTGTCTCGCCGCAGGGAGCTGCCAGCGACACAATATGCTGTCTCGCCGCAGGGAGCTGCCAGCGACACAATATGCTGTCTCGCCGCAGGGAGCTGCCGGCGACATAATATGCTGTCTCGCCGCAGGGAGCTGCCGGCGACACAATATGCTGTCTCGCCGCAGGGAGCTGCCGGCGACACAATATGCTGTCTCGCCGCAGGGAGCTGCCGGCGACACAATATGCTGTCTCGCCGCAGGGAGCTGCCGGCGACAGAATATGCTGTCTCACCGCAGAGAGCTGGCGGCGACACAATATGCTGTCTCGCCGCAGGGAGCTGCCGGCGACACAATATGCTGTCTTGCCGCAGGGAGCTGCCGGCGACACAATATGCTGTCTCGCCGCAGGGAGCTGGCGGCGACAAAATATGCTGTCTCGCCGCAGGGAGCTGCCGGCGACACAATATGCTGTCTCGCCGCAGGGAGCTGCCGGCGACACAATATGCTGTCTCGCCGCAGGGAGCTGCCGGCGACACAACATGCTGTCTCGCCGCAGGGAGCTGCCGGCGACACAATATGCTGTCTTGCCGCAAGGAGCTGCCGGCGACACAATCTGCTGTCTTGCCGCAGGGAGCTGCTGGCGACACAATATGCTGTGTCGCCGCAGGGAGCTGCCGGCGACACAATATGCTGTCTCGCCGCAGGGAGCTGCCGGCGACACAATATGCTGTCTCGCCGCAGGGAGCTGCCGGCGACACAATCTGCTGTCTCGCCGCAAGGAGCTGCCGGCGAACACAATATGCTGTCTCGCCGCAGGGAGCTGCCGGCGACAGAATATGCTGTCTCGCCGCAGGGAGCTGCCGGCGACAGAATATGCTGTCTCGCCGCAGGGAGCTGCCGGCGACACAATATGCTGTCTTGCCGCAGGGAGCTGCCGGCGACACAATATGATTTCTTGCCGCAAGGAGCTGCCGGCGATACAAAATGCTGTCTCGCCGCAGGGAGCTGCCGGCGACACAATATGCTGTCTCGCCGCAGGGAGCTGCCAGCGACACAATCTGCTGTCAAGCCGCAGGGAGCTGCCGGCGACACAATATGCTGTCTCGCCGCAGGGAGCTGCCGGCGACACAATATGCTGTCTCGCCGCAGGGAGCTGCCGGCGACACAACATGCTGTCTCGCCGCAGGGAGCTGCCGGCGACACAATATGCTGTCTTGCCGCAAGGAGCTGCCGGCGACACAATCTGCTGTCTTGCCGCAGGGAGCTGCTGGCGACACAATATGCTGTCTCGCCGCAGGGAGCTGCCGGCGACACAATATGCTGTCTCGCCGCAGGGAGCTGCCGGCGACACAATATGCTGTCTCGCCACAGGGAGCTGGCGGTGACACAATATGCTGTCTCGCCGCAGGGAGCTGCCGGCGACACAATATGCTGTCTCGCCACAGGGAGCTGGCGGCGACACAATATGCTGTCTTGCCGCAGGGAGCTGCCGGCGACACAATATGCTGTCTTGCCGCAGGGAGCTGCCGGCGACACAATATGCTGTCTCGCCGCAGGGAGCTGGCGACGACACAATATGCTGTCTCGCCGCAGGGAGCTGGCGGTGACACAATATGCTGTCTCGCCGCAGGGAGCTGGCGACGACACAATATGCTGTCTCGCCGCAGGGAGCTGCCGGCGACATAATATGCTGTCTCGCCGCAGGGAGCTGGCGGCGACACAATATGCTGTCTCGCCGCAGGGAGCTGGCGGCGACACAATATGCTTTCTTGCCGCAGGGAGCTGGCGGCGACACAATATGCTGTCTTGCCGCAGGGAGCTGGCGGCGACACAATATGCTGTCTTGCCGCAGGGAGCTGGCGGCGACATAATCTGCTGTCTCGCCGCAGGGAGCTGCCGGCGACACAATATGCTGTCTCGCCGCAGGGAGCTGCCGGCGACACAATATGCTGTCTCGCCGCAGGCAGCTGCCAGCGACACAATATGCTGTCTCGCCGCAGGGAGTCTGCCGGCGACACAATATGCTGTCTCGCCGCAGGGAGCTGCCGGCGACACAATATGCTGTCTCGCCGCAGGGAGCTGCCGGCGACACAATATGCTGTCTTGCCGCAGGGAGCTGCCGGCGACACAATCTGCTGTCTCGCCGCAGGGAGCTGCCGGCGACACAATATGCTTTTTTGCCGCAGGGAGCTGGCGACGACACAATATGCTGTCTCGCCGCAGGGAGCTGGCGGCGACACAATATGCTGTCTTGCCGCAGGGAGCTGCCGGCGACACAATATGCTGTCTCGCCGCAGGGAGCTGCCGGCGACATAATATGCTGTCTCGCCGCAGGGAGCTGGCGGCGACACAATATGCTGTCTCGCCGCAGGGAGCTGGCGGCGACACAATATGCTTTCTTGCCGCAGGGAGCTGGCGGCGACACAATATGCTGTCTTGCCGCAGGGAGCTGGCGGCGACACAATATGCTGTCTTGCCGCAGGGAGCTGGCGGCGACATAATCTGCTGTCTCGCCGCAGGGAGCTGCCGGCGACACAATATGCTGTCTCGCCGCAGGGAGCTGCCGGCGACACAATATGCTGTCTCGCCGCAGGCAGCTGCCAGCGACACAATATGCTGTCTCGCCGCAGGGAGCTGCCGGCGACACAATATGCTGTCTCGCCGCAGGGAGCTGCCGGCGACACAATATGCTGTCTCGCCGCAGGGAGCTGCCGGCGACACAACAATAGCTGCCGGCGCTGTCTCGCCGCAGGGAGCTGCCGGCGACACAATCTGCTGTCTCGCCGCAGGGAGCTGCCGGCGACACAATATGCTGTCTCGCCGCAGGGAGCTGCCGGCGACACAATATGCTGTCTTGCCGCAGGGAGCTGCCGGCGACACAATATGCTGTCTCGCCGCAGGGAGCTGCCGGCGACACAACAGGGAGCTATGCTGTCTCGCCGCAGGGAGCTGCCGGCGACACAATATGCTGTCTCGCCGCAGGGAGCTGCCGGCGACACAATATGCTGTCTCGCCGCAGGGAGCTGCCGGCGACACAATATGCTGTCTCGCCGCAGGGAGCTGCCGGCGACACAATATGCTGTCTCGCCGCAGGGAGCTGCCGGCGACACAATATGCTGTCTCGCCGCAGGGAGCTGCCGGCGACACAATATGCTGTCTCGCCGCAGGGAGCTGCCGGCGACACAATATGCTGTCTTGCCGCAGGGAGCTGCCGGCGACACAATATGCTGTCTCGCCGCAGGGAGCTGGCGGCGACACAATATGATGTCTCGCCGCAGGGAGCTGCCGGCGACACAATATGCTGTCTCGCCGCAGGGAGCTGCCGGCAACACAATATGCTGTCTTGCCGCAGGGAGCTGTGACACAATCTGATGTCTCGCCGCAGGGAGCTGCCGGCGACACAATATGCTGTCTCGCCGCAGGGAGCTGCCGGCGACACAATATGCTGTCTCGCCGCAGGGAGCTGCCGGCGACACAATATGCTGTCTCGCCGCAAGGAGCTGCCGGCGACACAATATGCTGTCTCGCCGCAGGGAGCTGCCGGCGACACAATCTGCTGTCTCGCCGCAGGGAGCTGCCGGCGACACAATATGCTGTCTCGCCGCAGGGAGCTGCCGGCGACACAATATGCTGTCTCGCCGCAGGGAGCTGCCGGCGACACAATATGCTGTCTCGCCGCAGGGAGCTGCCGGCGACACAATATGCTGTCTCGCCGCAGGGAGCTGCCGGCGACACAATATGCTGTCTCGCCGCAGGGAGCTGCCGGCGACACAATATGCTGTCTCGCCGCAGGGAGCTGCCGGCGACACAATATGCTGTCTCGCCGCAGGGAGCTGCCGGCGACACAATATGCTGGCTTGCCGCAGGGAGCTGGCGGCGACACAATATGCTGTCTCGCCGCAGGGAGCTGCCGGCGACAAAATATGCTGTCTCGCCGCAGGGAGCTGCCGGCGACACAATATGCTGTCTCGCCGCAGGGAGCTGCGGGCGACACAATATGCTGTCTCGCCGCAGGGAGCTGCCGGCGACACAATATGCTGTCTCGCCGCAGGGAGCTGCCGGCGCCACAACATGATGTCTCGCCGCAGGGAGCTGCCGGCGACACAATCTGATGTCTCGCCGCAGGGAGCTGCCGGCGACACAATATGCTGTCTCGCCGCAGGGAGCTGCGGGCGACACAATATGCTGTCTTGCCGCAGGGAGCTGCCGGCGACACAATATGCTGTCTCGCCGCAGGGAGCTGCCGGCGACACAATATGCTGTCTCGCCGCAGGGAGCTGCCGGCGACACAATCTGCTGTCTCGCCGCAGGGAGCTGCCGGCGACACAATATGCTGTCTCGCCGCAGGGAGCTGCCGGCGACACAATATGCTGTCTCGCCGCAGGGAGCTGCCGGCGACACAATATGCTGTCTCGCCGCAGGGAGCTGCCAGCGACACAATATGCTGTCTCGCCGCAGGGAGCTGCCAGCGACACAATATGCTGTCTTGCCGCAGGGAGCTGCCGGCGACACAATATGCTGTCTCGCCGCAGGGAGCTGCCGGCGACACAATATGCTGTCTCGCCGCAGGGAGCTGCCGGCGACACAATATGCTGTCTCGCCGCAGGGAGCTGCCGGCGACACAATATGCTGTCTCGCCGCAGGGAGCTGCCGGCGACACAATATGCTGTCTCGCCGCAGGGAGCTGCCGGCGCCACAACATGATGTCTCGCCGCAGGGAGCTGCCGGCGACACAATCTGATGTCTCGCCGCAGGGAGCTGCCGGCGACACAATATGCTGTCTCGCCGCAGGGAGCTGCGGGCGACACAATATGCTGTCTTGCCGCAGGGAGCTGCCGGCGACACAATCTGCTGTCTCGCCGCAGGGAGCTGCCGGCGACACAATCTGCTGTCTCACCGCAGGGAGCTGCCGGCGACACAATATGCTGTCTCGGCGCAGGGAGCTGCCGGCGACACAATCTGCTGTCTCGCCGCAGGGAGCTGCCGGCGACACAATATGCTGTCTCGCCGCAGGGAGCTGCCAGCGACACAATATGCTGTCTCGCCGCAGGGAGCTGCCGGCGACACAATATGCTGTCTCGCCGCAGGGAGCTGGCGGCGACACAATATGCTGTCTTGCCGCAGGGAGCTGCCGGCGACACAATATGCTGTCTCGCCGCAGGGAGCTGCCGGCGACACAATTTGCTGTCTTGCCGCAGGGAGCTGCCGGCGACACAATCTGCTGTCTCGCCGCAGGGAGCTGCCGGCGACACAATATGCTGTCTTGCCGCAGGGAGCTGGCGGCGACACAATCTGCTGTCTCGCCGCAGGGAGCTGCCGGCGACACAATATGCTGTCTCGCCGCAGGGAGCTGCCGGCGACACAACATGCTGTCTCGCCGCAGGGAGCTGGCGGCGACACAATATGCTGTCTCGCCGCAGGGAGCTGCCGGCGACACAATATGCTGTCTCGCCGCAGGGAGCTGCTGGCGACACAATATGCTGTCTCGCCGCAGGGAGCTGCCGGCGACACAATATGCTGTCTCGCCGCAGGGAGCTGCCGGCGACACAATATGCTGTCTCGCCGCAGGGAGCTGCCGGCGACACAATATGCTGTCTCGCCGCAGGGAGCTGCCGGCGACACAATATGCTGTCTCGCCGCAGGGAGCTGCCGGCGACACAACATGATGTCTCGCCGCAGGGAGCTGCCGGCGACACAATATGCTGTCTCGCCGCAGGGAGCTGCCGGCGACACAATCTGTTGTCTCGCCGCAGGGAGCTGCCGGCCACACAATCTGTTGTCTCGCCGCAGGGAGCTGCCGGCGACACAATCTGTTGTCTCGCCGCAGGGAGCTGCCGGCGACACAACATGATGTCTCGCCGCAGGGAGCTGCCGGCGGCAAAATCTGCTGTCTCACCGCAGGGAGCTGCCGGCGACAAAATCTGCTGTCTCACCGCAGGGAGCTGCCGGCGACACAATATGCTGCCTCGCCGCAGGGAGCTGGCGGCGACACAACATGATGTCTCGCCGCAGGGAGCTGCCGGCGACACAATATGCTGTCTCGCCGCAGGGAGCTGCCGGCGACACAATTTGCTGTCTCGCCGCAGGGAGCTGCTGGCGACACAATATGCTGTCTTGCCGCAGGGAGCTGCCGGCGACACAATATGCTGTCTCGCCGTAGGGAGCTGCCGGCGACACAATATGCTGTCTCGCCGCAGGGAGCTGCCGGCGACACAATATGCTGCCTTGCCGCAGGGAGCTGCCGGCGACACAATATGATTTCTTGCCGCAAGGAGCTGCCGGCGATACAAAATGCTGTCTCGCCGCAGGGAGCTGCCGGCGACACAATATGCTGTCTCGCCGCAGGGAGCTGCCAGCGACACAATCTGCTGTCAAGCCGCAGGGAGCTGCCGGCGACACAATATGCTGTCTCGCCGCAGGGAGCTGCCGGCGACACAATATGCTGTCTCGCCGCAGGGAGCTGCCGGCGACACAATATGCTGTCTCGCCACACACACAATATGCTGTCTCGCCGCAGGGAGCTGCCGGCGACACAATATGCTGTCTCGCCGCAGGGAGCTGCCGGCGACACAACATGATGTCTCGCCGCAGGGAGCTGCCGGCGACACAATATGCTGTCTCGCCGCAGGGAGCTGCCGGCGACACAATCTGTTGTCTCGCCGCAGGGAGCTGCCGGCCACACAATCTGTTGTCTCGCCGCAGGGAGCTGCCGGCGACACAATCTGTTGTCTCGCCGCAGGGAGCTGCCGGCGACACAACATGATGTCTCGCCGCAGGGAGCTGCCGGCGGCAAAATCTGCTGTCTCACCGCAGGGAGCTGCCGGCGACAAAATCTGCTGTCTCACCGCAGGGAGCTGCCGGCGACACAATATGCTGCCTCGCCGCAGGGAGCTGGCGGCGACACAACATGATGTCTCGCCGCAGGGAGCTGCCGGCGACACAATATGCTGTCTCGCCGCAGGGAGCTGCCGGCGACACAATTTGCTGTCTCGCCGCAGGGAGCTGCTGGCGACACAATATGCTGTCTTGCCGCAGGGAGCTGCCGGCGACACAATATGCTGTCTCGCCGTAGGGAGCTGCCGGCGACACAATATGCTGTCTCGCCGCAGGGAGCTGCCGGCGACACAATATGCTGTCTCGCCGCAGGGAGCTGCTGGCGACACAATATGCTGTCTCGCCGCAGGGAGCTGCCGGCGACACAATATGCTGTCTCGCCGCAGGGAGCTGCCGGCGACACTGCTGTCTCGCCGCAGGGAGCTGCCGGCGACACAATATGCTGTCTCGCCGCAGGGAGCTGCCGGCGACACCGCAGGGAGCTGCCGGCGACACAATATGCTGTCTTGCCGCAGGGAGCTGCCGGCGACACAATATGCTGTCTTGCCGCAGGGAGCTGCCGGCGACACAATATAGCTGCCGGCTGTCTCGCCGCAGGGAGCTGCCGGCGACACAATATGCTGTCTCGCCGCAGGGAGCTGCCGGCGACACAATATGCTGTCTCGCCGCAGGGAGCTGCCGGCGACACAATATGCTGTCTCGCCGCAGGGAGCTGCCGGCGACACAATATGCTGCCGGCGACACAATCTTGTCTCCGCAGGGAGCTGCCGGCGACACAATATGCTGTCTTGCCGCAGGGAGCTGCCGGCGACACAATATGCTGTCTCGCCGCAGGGAGCTGGCGGCGACACAATATGCTGTCTCGCCGCAGGGAGCTGGCGGCGACACAATATGCTGTCTCGCCGCAGGGAGCTGCCGGCGACACAATATGCTGTCTCGCCGCAGGGAGCTGCCGGCGACACAATATGCTGTCTCGCCGCAGGGAGCTGCCGGCGACACAATATGCTGTCTCGCCGCAGGGAGCTGCCGGCGACACAATATGCTGTCTCGCCGCAGGGAGCTGCTGGCGGCGACACAATATGCTGTCTCGCCGCAGGGAGCTGCCGGCGACACAATATGCTGTCTTGCCGCAGGGAGCTGCCGGCGACACAATATGCTGTCTCGCCGCAGGGAGCTGGCGGCGACACAATATGCTGTCTCGCCGCAGGGAGCTGCCGGCGACACAATATGCTGTCTCGCCGCAGGGAGCTGCCGGCGACACAATATGCTGTCTCGCCGCAGGGAGCTGCCGGCGACACAATATGCTGTCTCGCCGCAGGGAGCTGCCGGCGACACAATCTGCTGTCTCGCCGCAGGGAGCTGCCGGCGACACAATATGCTGTCTCGCCGCAGGGAGCTGCCGGCGACACAATCTGCTGTCTCGCCGCAGGGAGCTGCCGGCGACACAATCTGCTGTCTCGCCGCAGGGAGCTGCCGGCGACACAATCTGCTGTCTCGCCGCAGGGAGCTGCCGGCGACACAATATGTCTCGCCGCAGGGAGCTGCCGGCGACACAATCTGCTGTCTCGCCGCAGGGAGCTGCCGGCGACACAATATGCTGTCTCGCCGCAGGGAGCTGCCGGCGACACAATATGCTGTCTCGCCGCAGGGAGCTGGCGGCGACACAATATGATGTCTCGCCGCAGGGAGCTGCCGGCGACACAATATGCTGTCTCGCCGCAGGGAGCTGCCGGCGACACAATCTGCTGTCTCGCCGCAGGGAGCTGCTGGCGACACAATATGCTGTCGCCGCAGGGAGCTGCCGGCGACACAATATGCTGTCTCGCCGCAGGGAGCTGCCGGCGACACAATATGCTGTCTCGCCGCAGGGAGCTGCCGGCGACACAATATGCTGTCTCGCCGCAGGGAGCTGCTGGCGACACAATATGCTGCCTCGCCGCAGGGAGCTGCCGGCGACACAATCTGCTGTCTCGCCGCAGGGAGCTGCCGGCGCTGCTGTTTCACCGCAGGGAGCTGCCGGCGACACAATATGCTGTCTTGCCGCAGGGAGCTGCCGGCGACACAATATGATGTCTCGCCGCAGGGAGCTGCCGGCGACACAATATGCTGTCTTGCCGCAGGGAGCTGGCGGCGACACAATATGCTGTCTTGCCGCAGGGAGCTGCCGGCGACACAATCTGCTGTACTGCCGCAGGGAGCTGCCGGCGACACAATATGCTGTCTCGCCGCAGGGAGCTGCCGGCGACACAATATGCTGTCTCGCCGCAGGGAGCTGCCGGCGACACAACATGCTGTCTCGCCGCAGGGAGCTGGCGACGACACAATCTGCTGTCTCGCCGCAGGGAGCTGCCGGCGACATAATATGCTGTCTCGCCGCAGGGAGCTGGCGGCGACACAATATGCTGTCCCGCCGCAGGGAGCTGGCGGCGACACAATATGCTTTCTTGCCGCAGGGAGCTGCCGGCGACACAATATGCTGTCTTGCCGCAGGGAGCTGGCGGCGACACAATATGCTGTCTTGCCGCAGGGAGCTGCCGGCAACACAATATGCTGTCTCGCCGCAGGGAGCTGGCGGCGACACAATCTGATGTCTCGCCGCAGGGAGCTGCCGGCGACACAATCTGCTGTCTCGCCGCAGGGAGCTGCCAGCGACACAATATGCTGTCTTGCCGCAGGGAGCTGCCAGCGACACAATATGCTGTCTTGCCGCAGGGAGCTGGCGGCGACACAATATGCTGTCTCGCCGCAGGGAGCTGCCGGCGACACAATCTGCTGTCTCGCCGCAGGGAGCTGCCGGCGACACAATATGCTGTCTCGCCGCAAGGAGCTGCCGGCGACACAATATGATGTCTCGCCGCAGGGAGCTGC